>JZKD02S1768501.1:553309-569542 GCA_000966675.3 Picea glauca | reverse complement strand
AACAATAGTTATGGAAATATGAATAATTTATTATATAATAATTTAAACTATAATAATATATTTTAATTTATATCCCCGGATGGGGTGTTAGTGGAATCTTCGTAGCAAAGGACGGGAGCAGGCACAGGCCGATGTGACACAGAGTTATGTGATGGGCTCGTGTTGCAGGCTGCCGCCCTCCCTGGTGTTTAAATGACATTTACGTCACAGCAAGGGATCATTAACGGAACCCATTCCACCTTTTGCACTATTTTCAAATGGTTGGTCTCGTCATTTTGGTTATCGATCCCTGTATGCTGTTGGCAGGGCTCCTCCCTTCACAGCAAAGGCTGGACTCGGCTCGTCCCCTCTGGACTGCTATCGTCCCGGCCACTCTCTTGAACCTTTGGATTTTTGTCGCCCTGGCTAGTCCCCCTGAGCACATGAGGACGCAGCCAAGGGGAAGATCGAAGATGGGCTCTCCCTGGAAGCCTCGTCGACCCTCGGTCTCGCTTTCTAATTCGCCTTCCACCTGTTCTTCCTCCCATCTTCATACTCAGTTCATCGCCGCCTCCTCGCCACCTTCGCAGAGTATGCATTTCAATTCCATGGCCATTATCCCTCGGACGTCGACCTCACTTCTGAGGCACCCCCAAGACCCCTGGATGAAGTTCTCACCCCCAACGCTAATCCCAGGGCCTACGAGCAACCTGAGCGGTGAACCACCTGCATACATCGAGCCTAAATGAGCGCGCCTCCATCCCATGGACCCCTTGACAACGCGCACTTCAGGGACCGACTGGTCATACTGTACGACTTGGTCTTTGAGCTCAGATAGGAGGTGGCAGACCTTCAATTTTTCCTACAAGCCACAGAAGAAAACGTGGCGAGCTTTCTTCAAATCCTCTCTTCTATGCACACAAATCTCTCCTCGGACCCGGTCGATTCTACTCCAGTGGAGGCACCTGCTGCTGCTACAGGTGAAGGTATGGATAGAGTGCAGCGACCAGCAGAAGTGAGGTAGGAGAACGATGAGCGAGGAAGCCAAGCTGAGGACACCGTGCGTGATGAGGGAAAGGAAAAGCAATGGGAAGATCAGCCGACGTATATTGAAGAAGAACCTTGGATAGAGGACCTCCGAGCCACGTGGATTGGATATCTGCTAGGTGTTTAGATCATTAGTGTTGTTTGTCAAGTTTTATCAGACTCGTAGTTTTAGATGGCAATCAGTTTGAACACTGTTTTTACTGGACTTATGACTTTTTTTAGACATTTGAACTGGATGGGCTGGCTGGACTGGTTTCCCCTCTGTTGGGGCAGTCCGGTAAATGCAGCCGGTATATTGTTGTATTTTGGTACTTTTCATTAGCTTTAGCAGGCTCTTAATATACATATACTTCTTATTTACAAAAAAATATATATATTTTAATTTATATACTTTAATCATATTTATGGAATTATGAATAATTTATAGTATAATAATTTAAACTATAATAAAATAGTGGTATTTATACATATATCTAAAGTGTTAGTTATTTATCTAATTATGATTAAATAATTCTAAGCCATTTGAATATTTTTATAAAACTATGCCCAAATATTTTATATTTTGTATATCAAAGATTCATAAAATTAGTTTATATTTATACATCTTAAAATAAATTTTCACCCTTAAAATTATCCCAATCCAAGACTAAGTAAATAATTAAATAAATTTTATAATAATAATAATATAATTGAAAATTTGTTTTTAATAACATTAAACTAATATAAAATCAATAGCAGGGCCATATTTTAAAATAGCATAACTAGGCGACAATCTCAATATTTGTCTAGTTATCAAAATGGTTCTATAAACTGAGAGATGAGGATTTGCAGTCTTAACGTGATGGATTGATACTGTCATCAAATCCAAAATGGAATCATATCAGACGATAACATTCTAGGTGGCCTTCTGGTGAAACTGTAACTGTCAAAAGTGTTACTTATTCTTTTGTTGATCCAACTACAATTTATGCAATTTATGGTGTAAAGTAGAAATGACAGATGGTTGATAAAACATAAGTATATGGCTGTAGGTGAGATTACTAACAATGAATTTTGATTTTATTAGATTACAGTAAGTAAATGAGAGGATATTTGGGTGTTGATTATTAAATTAACAATAGTATACATTTATTCCTTCTCCATTAGACGTCCAGTAAGTGATAGCAGTAGTGACTTGATTGGTACTATACTCAATTAACAAAATAAATATTAGATATGACACTGGACACGCGAGTGAACAAGACATTTAATATGCACATATTCTCCAAAATGAGTCTAGTAAACGCAATCCCAAAGAAGCACAAACTCCCGAAGACTAGTCCTTCTTCTTTGTATTGCTTCTAGCTATGGCCCACAACATCTCTATATAAGTAACCTCCCTTTCTCTGTTCTTCACATTCATTCTTGGTTCTTCATTATCAATAAGAGTTGAGCTCTGTTGCAGTTTCTATTTATTTCTTTTGTGAGATTTTAGATGTAACACACCCACGATAGGGCATGATTTTTTTTTCGATCTTCTTAAAGGGAAAAATCTCCCTTAAAGGTTCCTAATGTGGAAGGTCAGGGAACCAGTCTGACTTCTTGGTCAAGGATCTGAAGTCAAGTAGTTCTCTGAGACCTTGATGGTCTCGTTCTATATTTAAACGCAGAACCTTTCAATTTCTTGGTACAAGTATGAGGGCACACACGACCCTCTCTTTCACCCTGCCACAAAAACTCAGAGTATCGGTTGTTAGCTCCTTTTTAAACTCGGCCTATGTGAACAAGCACTAGATGAAAGTTTCTCTCATGCGACCACTGGCTGTGACCGCATGCCTATGCAAGAGGCGCATCGCAATCTCGCATATCAGGACTTTGTGAATGAGCCACTTCGATTCTCCCAATAGCCGATTCTCGACAAGAGCTTAGCACTGGCTAGATCCTCTCATATCCTCCTCCACGTGACCACCACCTATAACCATTGGTTGAGCCCTAAAAGGCATGTCACATTTTGTGACTTTAGGACTGCTACACATGAGTCAACTCTAACTCCGCAACTCCCGAGCTCCGAAAAGGGATAACATTCCTTAGCTCCTACTTTGGTCTCTGTTCATGTGACTATTCACTATGACCAGGGGCCTACCTATAAAGCCTATTGGAACTTCGCATATCGCGAGTTCCCGTTGCTTCCCTCTTTGACTTCTTCAAGTCGCGAGTCAATGAAATGCTGATCTTTCGCCACATGTCCTCCTTGATGAATGAATATGATCAAATCATGATTTTTCACATCGCGAGTTCGAACGGTATGTTCTTTGAATGTCTTGCTTTGTGAGTCAGCGAAATGATGATCTCTCACCACGTGTCCATTCTGATGGATTGTCCCGATGATTTCAGAACTTGTCTCGTGCACCTTTTTCTAGATCCAACGACTGTCGGTCCACGCACTTCAAATCTGACGTCTCAGATCTGTTTTCCTCCTACGCTCACTTCTCACTGTCTAGATCATGGATTTCGATGGTCCAGATAACATCGCAACTTCTGGTTTTGGGAGTTTAGTCATGCCAAGGTGTGATTCTCCCAATGTGTGAACTTACGAAGGCTAGGGTAGTCGAGGCATTAACACCTTCTCTTCTTCTTCAAATCCGACAGCCGTGATAGACCTTGGATCCTCCCAAACGGATCTCATCTATTTGTCTTCCAAATGAAAGGGCATTCCCCTTCGATACTTGAATTTCGCTATCCTTCTTGAGCTTCATCAGTTATGAAGGATTAAGAGCGTTGCGCTCTTTCTCCTGGACTTAACACCTAGAAGGGCCTTCTACACATCTCTTTCTCTCTTTCATTTAGTCTAGAACTTAGGTGGTTCTTAGTCACTTCTTGCCTCATAGAGAGCCTGTGCATATATGCACTACCTCTCTTGAGCTTAATAGACTCTGTCCTCGCAGTGATTGTGGGATTTGACCTCCACAATTATGGGAGTACTCACTCGACTCTAGGACAGGAATGAAATTCCCTGGGGAAATTTCTTTTGAGAAATTTAAAACTAGAGTCTAGGAAAATCAAGTAGACATAAAAGTTCTTAAGGAACAAGCGCATATTCTTAATTTAATCATTCAATGCAAAAACCATTTATATCCATATAAAAACAAGCATACATCCATTATTTCCAATTTAAAGCTCAAGGCATAAAAATAAACACTTATCAGAACCATAAGGCATGATGCGACTACTGAGAGGGGTGCTCGTTTCCACCCAACCATAGGCTCAGTCACTCCCAGTGGATTTATCACTAGCCACCTCCAAGCTTAGGCCACGATGATATGAGATTCAATCTCTTACTTCCAACTCAATGGAAGTTGGTGATGAAGGTTACTCTCCTTCTCCCAATACAGGAATGGATGAGGATGAAGGTTACTCTCCTTCTCCTGGCTCTGTCTCTATTCTCTGTGATCAGAACTCACTACTTTTCTTTCAATCCTTTCTTGGACCCGAGAGCTCTGCTTCCGTCTCTACACTCTTCACAAGACTTCTTTGCCCACACCACACTTCCTTTCTTTCTTTTCTCAGCAATATTGTGTGGGCTCGAATTCCCCCATCCGTGGTCAGGTCCGGAAGCCTTACTGATCTGCAGTTTGCCCCATCCCCTCATAAAATATTGAAGAGGCCTTCCCACCTACCATCCTGATGGGAATTCATTCTTGGGTCAGAGGGTTGTTATGATCCGAGAAATTAAATTCCAACATGGTACTGGTTCGGTGGAGGTTAACGCAACCCTTATGGGTTCCCTCCACCACCTTTTCATTAGTAATTGTGGTTTATCTCTTAGCACATCCCCCCTTTCAGTATTCATGCAACACGTAACATTTTCTATTAAAATAATCATAATTTACATTCATTGACCTCTATACAAAGGTCCTCCAAATCAAACATTCACACTTTGAGTTTGCCATAGTTCATGGCCAATAAAGCTATATTTACAAACTTGGGGAAACATGGTGTTACAATTCCCTCCCCCTGAAAGGAATCATCATCCTCGATGTTCTATCTATCAACATGATATGTATGTGCCAAAGTAAACAAAATCGGATATGTCTGTCTCATGGCATCTTCCATTTCCCATGTAGCCTCATCTGGGCCAAAGTGTTTCCATTGCACCTTGACCTGTGCAATGGTTTAGTTCCTGAGTGTTTTTTCTTTCCTGTCTAGTATGCATTGGGGTTCTAGCATGAATTATCCCTCCGGTTCCACCTGGATCACAGACCAATCAATTATATGATTATCATCATGTATTTCTTCAATAATGAAACATGGGAAAAATTATGTGCCTTTACTATGGGATGGAGTGCTATCCTATAGGCTATAGGTCCCACTCTATCTAAGACTTCAAAGGGTCCAAAATACTGAGGTGCCAACTTGGTGCAAGTTCCCATTCTCAAATAACTCTTCTGGGGTCTAACTCTAAGATAAACATGGTCTCCAACTTTGAACTCTCGGGGAGTTCTCCTTCTGTCGGTGTAACTTTTCTGTCGATCCTGAGCAATTTTCAGATTTTGCCTTATCCGCACCATTTGTTGTTCCATTTCTTTCATCATGTCAGATCCAATTGTAATTCTTTCCACTGGATTACTCCAGTTGATTGGAATCTTGCACTGTCTACCATAGAGGACTTCAAAAGGGCTCATCTTCAAGGATTCCTGATAATTGTTATTGTAGGAAAACTTTACCAATTATAGGTAGTCTTCCCATTTCTTAGGTTGATACATTACATGCATCCTTAGCATGTCCTCTACTATTTGGTTTACTCTTTCAATCTTCCCATCAGTTTGAGGGTGATAAGCTATGTTGAATAGTAATTTTGTCTCCAGAATGGCCATTAGGGACTTCCAAAAGTTTCAAGTGAACTTGGTATCTCGGTCAGATACAATTTCCTTGGGCATGCCATGCAGTTTAAATATCTCCTTCATGAAGATGTTGGCAATATCTATGGCCTTGCAAGTTGATTTGATAGGGATAAAATGAGTAGACTTACTCAGTTTTTCCACCACGACCATGATGGCATCATTTTTCTTGGTCAACTTTGGGAGTCCGGTGATGAAATCGATGGAGATGGTTTCCCATTTCCATTCTGAAATCAGTAGGGGCTGTAATAATCTTGCTGGATGTCGGTGCTCTGCCTTAACCTGCTGTCATTCTAGGCACTTAGCTAGATAGTTAGCTATGTATTTATTTAACCTAGGCCAATATAATTGTTTCCTAGTGGCGATGATCATCTTCTGATATCCTGGGTGACCAATATATGGTCTCTTATGCAATTCATCCATTATGAACCTCTTCAATTCATCACAGTTCGAAATTTACAATTTGTTTTTGTAAGTCAACAACCCTTCCTCTAGCATTTGGTAGCTTTCATACTTCATCCCTGCAGGCTCTTGTCTTAGGTATGAGGTCACTATATTGAAGAATGTATCTGTCTCTTGTACATTTCTGACTCCCTCCCTGAAATCCATTTCACAGGTGCTTACTACTGCCAGATGAATCATTTTCATAATTATGCTAAGGGCATCAACCACCCTATTTTCCTTTCCTTTTATGTGTTTGATTTCAAAATCGAATTCACTTAGGAGAGCCATCCACCTAGCTTGTATGGAGCTAAGTTTTGGCTGATCAAACAGTTTCCTCAACCCACAATGGTCTTTTATAAGCACAAATCTTCTTCCCAGGAGGTAGTGCCTCCACATTTTTAAAGCATGCACTATGGCAACCAACTCTAGGTCATGGGTCACATAATTTGTCTCATGTTCATTTAATTTCTGAGACTCGTAGGAAATTACATGTCCCTCCTACATAAGGACTCCTTTGATTCCTTCCTTGCAGGTATATGTACATACGAGGAAATCATTATCCAGGTCTGCAATTTTTAGCATGGGTGCATGGGTCAAGAGATATTTCAGTTCCTAAAATATTTCTTCACATTTTGATGTCCAAATGAATTTGATATCCTTCCTCTGAAGGGAAGTGATTGGACAACCAATCTTGGAAAATGATTTTATGAACCTTCTATAGTATCCAGCTAAGCCCATGAAGGATCTGATATCTGATAAATCCTTTGGGGTAGGCCATTCCATAATAGATCTGATCTTATCAGGGTCCAATGCTACCCCTTCCTTAGAAATTACATGGCCTAAGTAATGGATTTTCTTTTGAAAGAAGTCGCACTTGATAAACTTAGCGTAGCGCCGATGCTTTTTTAGTACATGAAGAACGAGTCTAATATGTTCTTCGTTCTCCTCCTTTTTCTTGGAGTATATTAGGATATCATCAATGAAAACCAATACAAATGTGTCTAGAAATTTGCTGAGTAAACTATTCATCAAACACATAAAAGTGGCAGGGGCATTGGTTAACCCAAATGGCACAACTATGAATTCATAGTGACTATACCTCATTATGAAGGCTATTTTGTGGATGTCTTCATCCTTAATCCGGACTTGGTGGTATCCAGACCTCAAGTTGATCTTCGAGAACATGGTAGCACCTCCCAGTTGGTCGAACAAGTCATCGATCCTGGGTAAGGGGTATTTGTTCTTTATGGTTGTCTTATTGAGTTGTCTATAATCTATGCACAGTCAAAGTGTGCTATCTTTCTTTTTCACAAACAAGATGGGTTCTCCCCATGGAGATAAACTGGGTCGGATGTAGCCTTTGTCCATCATCTCCTTTAGTTGTAGCTTGATCTCAACCAACTCTGGCATGCTCATCCTATATGGCGTTCTAGATGTTGGTACCGCTCCTAGTGTAAGCTTTATCGAGAAATCAATATCCCTTCTCAGAGGTAGACATGGTACTTCTTCGGGGAACACGTCCTTGTATTATCTTAATATGGGTGGTCCTCTAGGTTTGGTTTGTCGTTCTCAACAGATTCCAACACCTGTATTGCATATAAGGAACACCCTGTTCTGCAATACTTCTTCATTTGAAGGGTCGATATTTGTCTCACTGAGACAGGCTTCTGAATCCCTTGGAGGGTCATCTTTCTCCTTTCTTAGTTTACACATTCTAAAGTTTTATGATAACAATCCACTTTAGTTTTATGAGCAGCCAACCAATCCATACCAATTAACAAGTCATACGATCCCATGGGATGTAAGTTAAGGGTTTCTCGGGTGGGAAATCCACCCATGATGAATTGACAGGCTGGTATGGCCTCAACCACCTTTCTTTTGGTCCCAGTGGCTAATTGCACCAACCATGGTTTAAATTGTCCAATTGGTTGCAGTCTACACCTATCAATAGCCTAAGGGGCCACATGACTCAAATTATAACCCGGGCCAATTAAAATAGAAACCAGATGGTTGGCGATCATACCTTTGAGCTCCACTACTGAAGATTGGTGGTTGGCTTGGTTATTATCCACGCCTGCATAGATTCATGGCATGCTCCTAGCCACATCATTGACGATGGTAGCTTCTTGGATATTTTAGACTCTCTTATTGTTTTGTTGTCTGTGTGGGTAGTCCCTCAATTTGTGATTTTCTCCACAACCCCAACATTTTAAGGGTTCCTTCATGAGGTTATCGGTCCTTGCTGGGACTGTCTTAAAAGGTTTATTCCCACTTTGAGAGAGGAAATTTTGTTGATATACACTTCTAGTAGGAGGGATTCCTCTAGAATATTTTCCATAGTTCTTAAATCTTGAGGACTTAAATCTTTTCTTTTGAAATCCTAAGCTACCCTTCTTCTTCCAATCCTCATGGGTTCTTGTCTTACTTCCAAACTGTTCATAGCAATACCTCGCCTTCCGGATAGCTTCTTCTAAGGTCTTTGGTTTGTCGAATTCAATCCTATCATGGCCTTAGAAAAATGTTCATAGCAATACCTCGCCTTCCAGATAGCTTCTTCTTCCAATCCTCGTGGGGTCTTGTCTTACTTTCAAACTGTTCATAGCAATACCTCACCTTCCAGATAGCTTCTTCTAAGGTATTTGGTTCGTCAAACTCAATCAAATCCTACAAGTTTATTTGACAAGGATGAAATGATCAGACTTACTCAATTTTTCCACCACGACCATGATGGCATCATTTTGCTTGGTTGACTTTGGTAGTCCGGTGATGAAATCCATGGAGATGGTTTCCCATTTCCATTCTAGAATCGGTAGGGGTTGTAATAATCCTGCTGGATGTCGGTGCTCTGCCTTAACTTGCTAGTATTATAGGCACTTATCTAGATAGTTAGATATATCTTTCTTTAAACCAGGCCAATAGAATTGTTTCCTAGTGGCCGTGATCATCTTCTGATATCTTGGGTGACCAGTGTATGGTATCTTATGCAGTTCATCCATTATGAACCTCTTCAAGTCGTCACAATTTAGAATATACAATCTATTTTTGTATGTCAACAATCCTTCCTCTAGCATTTGGTAGCCTTCATACTTCAGCCCTGCAGGCTCTTGTCTTAGGTATGAGGTCACTGTCTTGAATAATGTATCTGTCTCTTATGCATTTCTGACTCTTTCCCTGACATCCGTTTCACAGGTGCTTATTGCTGCCAGATGAATCATTTTCATAATTCTGCTAAGGGTATCGACCACCCTATTTTCCTTTCCTTTTATGTGTTTTATTATGAAATCGAATTCACTTAGGAGATCTATCCACCTAGCTTGTCTGGCATTGAGTTTTGGTTGATCAAACAGATGCCTCAACCCACAATGGTCTGTCATAAGAACAAATCTTCTTCCCAGGAGGTAGTGCCTCCACATTTTTAAAGCATGCACTATGGCAGCCAACTCTAGGTCATGGGTCACATAATTTATGTCATGTTCATTTAATTTTTGGGATGTGTAGGAAATTACATGTCCCTCCTGCATAAGGAATCCTTCAAGTCCTTCCTTCTAGGCATCTATACATATGAGGAAATCGTTATCCGGGTCTACAATATTTAGCATGGGTGCATGGGTCAGGAGGTATTTCAGTTCCTGAAATCTTTCTTCACATTTTGATGTCCAAATGAATTTTATCCCCTTCCTCTGAAGGGAAGTGATTGGATAGCCAATCTTGGAAAATCCTCTTATGAACCTTCTATAGTATCCGGCTAAGAACATGAAGGATCTGATATCTGATAAATCCTTTGGGGTAGGCCATTCCATAATAGATATGATCTTATCGGGGTCCAGTGCTACCCCTTCCTTAGAAATGGCATGGCCTAAGTAATGGACTTTCTTTTGAAAGAAGTCGCACTTGCTAAAATTAGCGTAGAGATGATACTCTCTTAGTACTTGAAGAACCAGTCTAAGATATTCTTTGTGATCCTCCTTGTTCTTGGATTATATTAGGATATCATCAATGAAAACCAATACAAATTTGTCTAGAAATTTGCTAAGTACACTATTCATCAAACACATAAAAGTGGCAGGGGCATTGGTTAATCAAAATGGAACCACCACGAATTCATAGTGACCATACCTCATTCTGAAGGATGTTTTGTGGATGTCTTCATCCTTAATCAAGACTTGGTGGTATCCAGACCTCAAGTCAATCTTCAAGAAGATGGTAGCACCTCCCAGTTGGTTGAACAAGTCATCGATCCTGGGTAAGGGGTATTTGTTCTTTATGGTTGTCTTATTGAGTTGTCTATAATCTATGCATAGTCGGAGTGTGCCATATTTATTTTTCACAAACAAGACGGGCGCTGCCCATGGAGATACACTGGGTCAGATGTATCCTTTTTCCATTATCTTCTTTAGCTGTAGCTTGAGCTCAACTAGCTCCGACGTGCTGATCCTATATGGCATTCTAAATGCTGGTACCACTCCTGGTGTAAGCTCTATTGAGAAATCAATATCCCTTCTCGGAGGTAGACCTGGTACTTCTTCGGGAAACACGTCCTTGTATTATCTTAGTATGGGGTGGTCCTCTAGGTTTGGTTTGTCGTTCTCAACGGATTCCAACACCTGTATTGCATATAAGGAACACCCTTTTTTGCAATACTTCTTCATTTGAAGGGCCCATATTTGTCTCACTGAGACAGGCTTCTGAATCACTTGGAGGGTCATCTTTCTCCTTTCTTCATTTACACATTTGAAATTTTTATGATAACAATCCACTTTAGTTTTATGAGCATCCAACCAATCCATACCAATTAACAAGTCATACCATCCTAGGGGAAGTACGTTAAGGGTTTCTCGGGTGGGAAATCCACCCATGATGAATTGATAGGATGGTATGGCCTCAACCACCTTTATTTTTTTCCTAGTGGATAATTTCACCAACCACGGTTTAACATGTCCAATTGGTTGCAGTTTACACCTATCAACATCCTGAGGGGCCACATAACTGAAATTATAACCTAGGTCAATTAAAATAGAAACTAGATGGTTGGAGATCATACCTTCGAGATCCACTACTGAAGCTTGGTGGTCGACTTGGTTATTGTCCACGCCTGCATAGATTCATGGCATGATCCTAGCCACATCATTGATGGTGGTAGATTCTTGGATATTGTAGACTCTCTTATTGTTCTGTTGTCTATGTGGGCAGTCCCTCAATTTATGATTTTCTCCACAACCCCAACATTTTAAGGGTTCCTTATTGATGTTATTGGTCCTTGTTGGGACTATCTTAAAAGGTTTATACCCAATTTGAGAGACGAAATGTTTCTTATATACACTTCTAGCAGGAGGGCTTCCTCTAGAATATTTTCCATAGTTCTTAAATCTTGAGGACTTAAACCTTTTCTTTTGAAATCCCGAACTACCCTTCTTCTTCCAATCTTCATGAGGTATTGTCTTACTTACAAAATGTTCATAGCAATACCTCACTTTCCGGATAGCTTCTTCTAAGGTATTTGGTTTGTTGAACTTAATCCTATCCTGGTAGGTCTGAAGTAATCCACTAATGAACCGTTGAATTTTTTCTTTTTCATCTTTTATGTAGGGTACATACCTCAATAGTTCAAGGAATTTATTGACAAATTCATATATGGTGAATTTATTGACATTCCTAAGGTCTTCCCACCATATAGAGGCCTTTCCATTCAGGTTGAAGATGGCTATTCAATCCTTTAGGTTTTCAAAGTAGTTATGGACTCTGAAATACTTCTTTAAACCAAGCATCCAAGATTCTGCCTCTTCTCCTGTCTTAATCTCTCCATCAAAAGAGGGTGGTTTGGCTTTATTGAATTCTTCAGGACCATGGATTTTGGAATGCTTCCGCTTCTTTATTTTCCTGTGATAATGTGAGCTAGCATTGACACTAGAAGATCCTTCAGAGTTGTCAGATTACTTTCCATAGGACTCTCCCGATGAGCTTCCCCTGCCTCCAGGTTGGACCTATTTGTGGTACTTCTACCAGTGGGGTCACTTATGTAGTCATGTTTTCAGGTCTCAGGTCGACTCTGACTTCTCTTCTTATGTCATCGGTCCACATGACTAGTTGCAGGTTTGTGCTACAGTTGTCTCTGTATGTCAGATAAGCTATGTAGAAAGAATGCATTAATTTATGTTTGTTTCTCTTGTTCCTTTATCAATCTCTCGTTGTCAACCTTGAAACTTTGTAACTCAGCCCTGAGGCTCCTTACAGTTTCATCCAGATCTAGAGGGATTTCCACCACCCTCCTTTTGTCATATTCTTCATCTCTATTGTGGGAACCATCCCCCACTTCATGACATGTCACCATCCTTTAGTCTTGGAGTTTTTTCCGTGATTCACTGACTGTTAGAGTGTTGAAAAAACACTTATCGTTAGATATCAATATATTAGTTTATGAACAATACATGGTTCAATTTCTTAAATGCATACACACCGTAGAAGGTTTCACTCTTTTCTTTAATAACATTTTTTTTTTTTTAACCATACTTTTAAGAAAGAAGCAAGGTAGGGTGTCACTTCTTTAAAAGTACTCCAAATAGCATTTTTAAGCGACTCGTTCGTAAGACCAAGCAGGCCAAGTGTTGTAACCATGCTTCGATACCATTTTGTAACACACCCACGACGGGGCATGAATTTTTGTTTCAATCTTATTAAAGGGAAAAATCTCCCTTAAAGGTTCCTAATGTGGAAGGTCAGGGAACTAGTCCAAATTCTTGGTCAAGAATCTGAAGTCAAATAGTTCTATGAGACCTTGATGTTCTTGTTCTATAGTTAAACACAGAACCTTTCGATTTCTTGGTACAGGTCTGAGGGCACAAATGACCCTCCCTTTCACCCTACCGCAATCACTCAGAGTGTTGGGTGTTAGCCCCTTTTTAAACTCAGCCTACATGAACAAGCACCAGGCACAAGTTTGTCTCACGCGACCATGGGTTGTGACTGCATGCCTATGCAAGAGGTGCGTTGCAATCTCGCGTATTGGGACTTTGCAAATTATCCACTTTGATTCTCCCAATAGTCGATTCCCGACAAGAGTTTAGAACTGGCTAGCTCCTCTCATATCCTCCTCCATGTGACCACCACATGTAACCACTGGTTGAGCCCTAAAAGGCACGTCGCATTTCGTGACTTCGGGACTTCTACACATGAGTCAACTCTGACTCCCTAATTCCAAATATTTGAAAAGGGCTAACGCTCCTTAGCTCCTCCTTTGGCCTCCGTTCATGTGACCATTCACTATGACCTGGGGCCTACCTCTAAAGAGTGTCGAAACTTCACGTATCGCGAGTTCTCGTTGATTCCCTCTTTGAATTATTCAAGTCGCGAGTCAATAAAATGTTGATCTTTTGCCACATGCCCTCCTTGATGGACTACTATGATCAAATCGCGATTTTGCACATTGCAAGTTTGAACGGTATGTTCTTTGTCCATCTTTCTTTGCGAGTCAGCGAAATTATGATCTCTCACCACGTGTCCCTTCCGATGGATGGTCTCAATGATTTCAGAACTTGTCTCATGCACCTTCCTCCAAATCCAAGGACTATTGGTCCACGTGCTTCAAATCTGACAGCTCAGATCCGTTTTCCTCCTACGCTCACTTATCGATGTCTAGACTGTGTATTTCAGTGGTCCAGATCACATCGCAACTTTTTGTTTCATAATTTTAGTCGTGCCAATGTGCGATTCTCCCGATGTGTGAACTTGCGAAGGCTGAAGTAGTCGAGGCATTAACACCTTCTCTTCTTCTTCGAATCCAGTAGTCGTGAAAGGCCTTGGATCCTCCCGAACGGATCTCATCTATTCATCTTCCAAACGAAAGGGCATTCCCCTTCGATACCTAAATCTTGCTATCCTTCCTGAGCTTCATCAGTTATGAAGGATTAAGAGGATTGTTCTCTTTCTCTTGGGCTTAACACCTAGAAGGGTCTTCTGCACAACTCTTGCACTCCTCCATTTAGTCTAGAACTTAGGTGGTTCTTAGTCTCTGCTTGCCTTGCAGAGAACCTATGCATATTTGCACTACAACTCATGAGCTTAATAGACTCCGTCCTCATAGTGATTACGGGATTCTACCTCCGCAATTAGGGGAGTAATCACTCGACTCTAGGATAGGAATGAAATTCCCTAGGGAAAGTGCTTTTGAGAAATTTAAAACTAGAGTCTATGAAAATCAAGAAGACATAAAAGTTCTCAAGGAACGAACGCATATTCTTAATTTAATCATTCAATGCAAAAACCATTTATAGGAATATAAAAGCAAGCATACATCCATTATTTCCAATTTAAATCTCAAGGCATAAAAAGAAACACTTATCAGAACCATAGGGTGTGATGTGACTGCTGAGAGGGGTGCTCGTTTCCACCCAACCATAGGCTCAGTCACTCCCAATGGATTTATCACTGGCCACCCCCAAGCTTAGGCCACGATGCTCTGAGATTCAATCTCTTACTTCCAGCTCAACGAAAGTTTGGGACGAAGGTTACTCTCCTTCTCCCAATATAGGAATAGATGAAGATGAAGGTTACTCTCCTTCTCCTGGCTTTGTCTCTATTCTCTATGATCATAACTCACTGATTTTCTTTCAATCCTTTCTTGGACCCGAGAGCTCTTATCCCATCTCTACACTCTTCGCAGGCCTTCTCTACCCACACCACGCTTCCTTTCTTTCTTTTCTCAACAATATTGTGTGGGCTTGAATTCCCCCATATATGGTCAGGTCCGGAAGCCTTACCAATGGGAAATCTGCCCTATCCCCTCATCAAATCTTGAGGAGGCCTTCCCACCTACCGGCCTAACGGGAATTCATTCCTGGGTCAGAGGGTTGTTTGGATCCGAGAAATTAAATTCCAACATGGTACTGGTTCGATGGAGGTTAACGCAACCCTTCCGGGTTCCCTCCACCACCTTTTCGTTAGCAATCATGGTTTCTCTCTTAGCACATCCCCTCTTTCAGTTGTGATGCAACACATAACATTTTCTATTAAAATAATCAGAATTTACATTCATCGACCTCTATATAAAGGTCCACCAAATCAAACATTCACACTTTGAGTGTGTCATAGTTCCTGGCCAATAAAGTTATATTTACAAACTGGGGGAAAGAGGGTGTTACATCAGACCTCTCTCGTCCCTTCTCTAATGTATGAGATCGTTCTGTATACTGTACTGACCATGTGATGTGCATCCAGGAAATGACATTTTTATTGCTTGTTTCGTTGGGGCTCCTTTCAATGCTCCAAGTTGCGCACGGTTCCAGATGGATCAATGCTAATGCTACATTCTCTTGTGGTAATGGAGAGATTAGTACAATGGGTAAGTGTGGCTCCATTTCATAATAATGGGTCCCAAGAGTTGCTTTTGTTTGTTTCCCCAGTTCCGATGTGATTTTGATTCGTTGGTTGCGTTGTTTCAGGAGATGCTCGGGGTTACGACAATCTGTATAGCCAGATCTACGATACCAAAACCACAACTCTAAACACTACATTGTTACTTTTACTTATAATTCATATTGTTCAAGCATTCTCACTAACTCACAAAATTTAATATAGTTCATATATAAATTTTATATAAATTATAATTATAATTTTTATTTTTATATAAATATAATGAAAAACATAAACTAACTCACCAAACTTATTTGATTTAGTTTATATGTAAATTATAATTTTTAATTTTTTTACTTTTATATAATTATATTAAAAAACATAGGAATATATTCATTATTTTTAACTTTTATATAATTATAATGAAAAATCTAAAAAATATATTCATTATTGTTTAATTTTATGATGATGATGATGATGATGATTAACGTCCACTAAGACCTAATTGGTCTATTGGACCTTAAGAGGGTAAGTGATTACT
>JZKD02S1768501.1:512190-522876 GCA_000966675.3 Picea glauca | reverse complement strand
AATTTATATACTCTAACATTAATAAATATTTTAATTTATATACTCTAACAAGAATTATGGAAGTATGAATAATTTATTATATAATAATTTAATCTATAATAATATATTTTAATTTATATACTCTAACCATATTTATGAAATTATGAATAATTTATAATATAATAATTTAAACTATAATTACATAGTTGAAGTTATACATATTTTTAAAGTGTTAGTTGTTTATAAATAACTTTAAGTTATTTCAATATTTTTATAAAGTTATGTCCAAATATTTTATATTTTGTATATCAAAGACTCATAAAATTAACTTATATTTATACATTTTAAAATAAATTTTCATCCTTAAAATTACCCCAATCCAAGACTATGGAAATCAATTTTATAATATAATTGAAAATTTGGTTTCAATAAAATTAAACTAACATAAAAGCAATAACAGGTCATATTTCATAATAGCATAACCAAGAAGCAATCTCAATATTTGTCTAGTTATCAAAATGATTCTATAAACTAAGAGATGAGGATTTGCAGTCTTAATTTGTTGGATTTATACTGTCATCAAATCCAAAATGGGATTATATCAGAGGCTAACATTCTAGGTGGCCTTCTGGTGAAACTTGATAAAGAGTCGACCACACTCCTCGGAGCACGATCGCTCTCACAGGACCTCCTTTCGTTCCACGGCCTGAAGAACTCAACGGTTCTTCCGATTCCTTTCGGGAATCTTCCTTACCCACAGATTCTCTTCGCTGCAATCCCCCTTTCTTTAGCTGTTGGAGGATCGAAACTCGTAGCTGCGCGAATTCACTGTCTATCTCTGGGCTCTCAAATCCCCGAGACCCGATGCGTCGATCAATGTTGACTTCCTCTATCCGCTATTGGGACTTCGGTCTTATCGTGTCTTCGCAACTCACGATGCCAACCGTTCAGTCTTTCAACCCTCGATACATGAGATGTCGAAATGTCGAAATCCTCGGTCTCGCTACCTCGCGACTTCGCTACTTGCGAGCTCAATTAACTTCTATGTCAGCTCCCGATGCCCGAGACGTTGAAACGCCGATATCTTGCGCCACCTGCCACGTCACTCTACTGTGGCCCACACTATCCATGCGATCGTCAGGACTTACGTATCTCTATATCGCGACTTCCGCTTCGAAGAGTTGGAGTCTTGACTCACGAACTCCCGATATGCCGATCCACGAGTGGAAACGTCATTCTTCGTGATCCCGATTGATGGCTCCTGCCCTCCTGAGCTTTTAGCCTTTCCACGCTCACACGGTAACTCCTCTACACCTTGGTGAGATCTGCCGACTCACAGACCCTCGCGGATTCTCCATGGAGAATACCGACCGTCTATCTTTTCTTCCTGTGCAACTCTACTGAGATCTACGGTTTACAGGATTTCGCTACTCCCTCGATGAATCCTGACCGTTGATTCCTCCTCCTGAGGCTATCCTTCGCGCAACTTCTCCCGACCCAACGGCTGTCGGGATTTCTAGGTGAGATCCGACGGCTATCGGTCCTCCTCTCCTATGCGCTCTTCCTGAGCTCCTTCTGGACACAAACTCCTCAATGGTCCAAAACTCCTTTCCTGTCGATCTGACGGTTAGTGCTGCTCCGCCTAAGCATGCAAACGCCTTCTTCCTACACTTGGAAGAATTTCCAAGGTTCCAAAGGCCTCGACCTTTGCTTCCTTCCTTTGTGGGCTCTACAGCTTTGAACCTCACTGTGCGTTCTCCACGACGCTAACCCTTCTGAGCTTTTCCCTCTCGAACCCTTGAAGGATTTCGACATCTGCACTCCTGCAGAGTCTTCACAAGCAAAAGTGCTATCTCTTCTGAGCTTTTGGGATCGCTCAGACCCCTAAGGGATTTCGTTCTTCTTCTCGTTCATATGGAGAATAAAATGGATGCCCTCCTGGCTATCCTTCTGCTCAAGCGACCCTCTCGCTGAGTCCTTAGGGGTGTTCAACAACCCATGAAAGTCCCTTAGTGGACTCTTACTTCAAGTAGTGGAACTCAAAGAGTTCTCTTCTTTTTTCTCTGTGCCCGTCTGCACACTTCCTCGATGCCCTCCTGGCGGAGTCTCTTCTCCACAGAACGTTCAGCAGTTCTGGGTCCCTGTGCACCTACGCGCTCGCTCGATGCCCATCTGGCAGAGCCTTCCAGAATCCTCAGTGATTCTATTTTCTTGAATTCATGGTAGAGTTCCTTCCTCTTGTGCAGTCTTAGCACACCCACGCTCAATGCCCACCTAGCAAGGCTTCTCAGAACTCCTCAAAGCTTCTGACTTCTATCTTCAAACTCTCAGCAGAGTGCTTCCTTCTGCACCTTGTGCTTATGCTCAATGCCCACCTGGTAGAGCTCCTACAGAATCCTCAGTGATTCTGTCTACAAATGTCTCAGATACACAGCCCTGCCTCTAAGGTATTCAACAACCTTGAGGTCTTCCTCCTGAGTCGATGATTTCAGTCCTGTGCCTCAGCACGTCTTTGTCTGACTCCTCAGAGTTCAGAAGTGCACTCATGCACCGGTATTCAGAGTCTGCAACACTCTGTCATTCCCTCTTGACATGAAACCTCAAAGACCCTCAACCTGAAATCAAACACACTCCCTGCAATTGCATGATAACAACACACAAATACAACATATAATGAAGACCCACAGACATGCATATAAAATAGAACATATGCAAGAAAAACTACTTCTGTATTCTATTAAAATGGCAAATGCATGTTTGTACAAGGTATTCTCGAGCTCTCTTCTGCTCTTCTCTACTCTACCATCACTAACTCAAAATGAGATCTAAAATCTCTTTTACCTGAGGCTCATTCCTCCAGGTTCACCTACCCTATTCAATTACAATCAATGGTTGTCTAGTTTTCTATCCAGAACTAGATCTCAGCCGATCTAGCATTAAATGTTGATCTTATCTATAGCCTGCGCAAAGGCATGGCTTTCCTGGCTCACCAGCCTAAGTATTTAAATTACATTCATTACAAATTCAAAATGAGGTTGCACCTCTCTTCAGCCTTTGAATGCGTGCGCACTGACGTGGCTAGCTGGCTGGCTGGCTGCATGGAGAGATGCTCCTGCATCATACTCCACAACTGCAAAAATCATGAGCTCCTACTCATGAGCTTCCCCTGTAGTTGTTGGAAATCCTCCTGGATCCCAAAAAAATATCTGGAGCTTCCCATCTGCTCCATTCTGTTGCTACTGCTGCTTCTGCTGCACTGCTGTTGCTGCTGCCGCTGTTGCGTTCCTCCTGCCCAGCTGCTCCTTGCTGGCAATTTCTGTTGATCTCAACATCATCCTTCTGATGTCCTCTATTACTTTGTCCAGCTGCTTCAGTGGCTGGCTCTGTTGTTGCAGTCTCCTTAGCTGCCAAAATTTTCTGCAATTGGGCAGATCGCCCTGATCTCCCATGCTTCCTTCTTCATCTTCATATTCATTTGTGGTAGATTGCCACTCTGCTGCAGAGTTCATTTCTGCAGTCCCCTCCTGACTAACTTGTTGTTCAGTCATCATCTTCTCTAACGGCTCAAATTATGTCATCTCTTTTGCTGGCCCTGGATTGTTCAACCAATCCTCCAGCATTTCTAGCTCCATCTCCCATGGAGTGATAATTCTATCTGCTCGCTCCTCGGCTTCTTTTGCTGCTAGCTTCAGCGCTACAGCTTCTTGGTTTTCAGCTCCCTCGCTGAATATGTTGAGACACTCCTCCGAATGCTTGCTTTCTCCTTCTGCTGTCAACTCCAATGCTACAACGCTCTCAGCTTCTTGGCTGAAGTCATTGAGCCATTCCTCAGAACACTCATTTTCTGCTTCCGCTTCTGCTTCTACTTTTGCTGTCAGCTTCAGTGCTGCAGCTTCCTCAGCTTCTTGGCTGAAGTCATTGAGCCATTCCTCATAATGCTCATTCTCTTTCCCTTCATCTATTCAGGTAGCCCCCAAAGTATGCTCCAATTCTTCTTCTTCCCTGACAGTTATCTCCAACTATGACTGTTCTACTGCTATTGCTGCACCTGCAACACAACTGTCTGCCTCCTGCTGGGAAAATGGTAGGAATATCTATATTCCCCCAATCATCAGAATATCATCCTTTGTCAGCTGCATCTGCTGATCTCCTTGCGAGCTCATCTTCTCTGTCAGCTCCTCTGGCTGATCGAAATCCACCTACTCATCCCTGCCTAACTGGCAATATGGGATGCTTCCGCTGCTTCCCTGGTAGACCATGAGATCAACCGATCCCATCTTCATCAGCAACCTCTGTTGAATTGAACTCTCCTCCGAGTCCATGAGACCCTCAGATGGTCTCGCCTTCTCATCTCTACCCACCTGGCAGTTTGAGATGCTTCTGCTTCCCACCTGGCAGTCTTCGATGCTTCTGCTGCCCTCCTGGCAGTCTTCGAGATCCTCATCTGATCTCCCATCATTGCTCGGCTGGAAATGCACAATTTCCTCGCTTCCCTCATGACAGTCTGTGAGATCCTCAGTTGATATCATCTCTATTCCATTGTCCAACTGGCCATTTGGAAACCTTTCACTGCCCTCCTGGCAGTCTATGAGATCCCGCAGTGATCTCAATTTATCTTCTTCACCATCCCAATCATCGAGACCCTTTCCAGTCTCTGGCCAATAGTGATCAATCATCTTTTCTTCTGTGCCCTTGAGGTTTTCAGCATACCTCAACCATTTTCTCAACAGCCCGCGTCGCCTTATGACCATCAGCTCCCTGACTGGCCATTTCACCTTTTGCATCTTCATGGGCCACTCGTGCACCCATCTCGGCTTTTTATTCTGCCGCACCTTCATTTCGAGCTACTCCATCTCTCGCTTGATGTCTGGGAGCTCTTTATCCATTTCTGTTGCGCTCATCAGCTTTGGGCTCTTCTTTTCAGCATGTTTATGGCATTCAGTAGCCATGTTGTTGTTCCTGTCTGTCTCCCTGACAAACCTATTACTGTCACCTTGAATCTCTGAGTGTTCCAGCTTCATCTTCCTATAGTCTCCCTCTGACTGTCTCCTTGATTGCTGCCTACCTGCAAACAATCATTACAGAGTCCTCAACAACTTTGTTTTCCTCTTACCTATTCTGTCTGCAGTATACAAACAGAATCCTGCTCTGATACCACTTGACGTGCGTATCAGAGTGCTATTTTCTTCCTAGTTCTCCCTTTGTCTGAAATATACAAACAGAGACAAGCTCTGATACCACTTGATAGAGATCCAACCACACTCCTTGGAGCACGATCGCTCTCACAGGCCCTCCTTTCGTTCCACGGCCCGAAGAACTCAACGGTTCTTTCAATTCCTTTCGGGAATCTTCCTTACCCATAGATTCTCTTCGCCGCAATCCCCCTTTCTTTAGCTGTCAGACAATCGGAACTCGCAGCTACGTGAATTCACTATCTATCTTTGGGCTCTCAAATCCCCAAAACCCGATGCGCCGGTCAACGCTGACTTCCTCTATCCACTATCGGGACTTCGATCTTATCGCGTCTTCGCAAATCGCGATGCCAACCGTTCAGTACTTCAACCCCCGATACACAAGATGTCGAAATGCCTAAATCCTCGGTCTCGCTACCTCGCGACCTTGCTACTCACGAGCTCAATTAACTTCTATGTCAGCTCCCGATGCCCGAGATGCCGAAACGTCGATATCTCACGTCACCTGCCACGTCACTCTGCTGTGGCCCACACTATCCACGTGATCGTCGGGACTTCGCGTATCACTATATCGCGACTTCCGCTTCGAAGAGTTGGAGTCTTGACTCACGAACTCCCGATATGCCGATCCACGAGTGGAACCCTCATTCTTCGTGATCCTGATCAATGACTCCTGTCCTCCTGAGCTTTTAGCCTCTCCAAGCTCACATGGTAACTCCTCTGCACCTTGGTGAGATCTGCCGACTCACAGAACCTCGTGGATTCTCCACGGAGAATACCGACCGTCTATCTTTTCTTCCTGCGTAACTCTTTCGAGATCTACGGTTTACGGGATTTTGTTGTTCCCTCGACGAATCTTGACCGTTGATTCCTCCTACCGAGGCTTTCCTTCGCGCAACTTCTCCCGACCCAATGGCTGTCGGGATTTCTAGGTGAGATCCGACGGCTATCGGTCCTCCTCTCCTATGCGCTCCTCCTGAACTCCTTCTGGACACAAACTCCTCAACGGTCCAGAACTCCTTTCCTGTCGATCTGACGGCTGGTGCTGCTCCACCTAAGCATGCACGTGCCTTCTTCCTACACTTGGAAAAATTTCCAAGGTTCCAAAGGCCTCGACCTTTGCTTCCTTCCTCTGTGAGCTCCACAGCTTTGAACCTCGCTCTACGTTCTCCACGATGCTAACCCTTCTGAGATTTTCCCTCTCGAACCCTTAAAGGATTTCGACATCTGCGCTCCTACAGAGTCTTCAAGTGCCAAAGTGCTATCTCTTCTGAGCTTTTGGGATCGCTCATACCCCTAAGGGATTTCGTTCTTCTTCTCCTTTATATGGAGAATAAAATGGATGCCCTCCTGGCTATCCTTCTACTCAAGCGACCCTCTCGCTGAGTCCTTGTGGGTGTTCAACAACCCGTGAAAGTCCCTTAGTGGACTCTTCCTTCAAGTAGTGGAACTCAAAGAGTTCTCTTCTTTTTTCTCTGTTCCTGTCTGCACGCTTCCTCGACACCCTCCTGGCGGAGTCTCTTCTCCACAGAACATTCAGCAGTTCTGGGTCCCTGTGCACCTACGCACTCGCTCGATGCCCATCTGGCAGAGCCTTCCAGAATCCTCAGTGATTCTGTTTCCTTGAATTCATGGCAGAGTTCCTTCCTCTTGTGCAGTCCTATCACACCCACGCTCAATGCCCACCTGGCAGGGCTTCTCAGAACTCCTCAGAGCTTCTGACTTCTATCTTCAAACTCTCAGCAGAGTGCTTCCTTATGCACCTTGTGCTTACGCTCAATGCCCACCTGGCAGAGCTCCTACAGAATCCTCAGTGATTCTGTCTGCAACTGTGTCTCAGATACACAACCCTGCCTCTAAGGTATTTAGCAACCTTGAGGTCTTCCTCCTGAGTTGATGATTTCAGTGATGTGCCTCAGCACATCTCTGTCTGACTCCTTAAAGTTCAGAAGTGCACTCATGCACCGGTATTCAGAGTCTGCAACACTCTGTCATGCCCTCTTGACATGAAACCTCAAAGACCCTCAACCTAAAATGAAACACACTCCCTGCAATTGCATGATAACAACACACAAATACAACATATAATGAACACCCACATACATGCATATAAAACAGAACATATGCAGGAAAAACTGCTTCTGTATTCTATTAAAATGGAAAATGCCTATTTGTACAAGGTATTCTCGAGCTCTCTTCTGCTCTTCTCTACTCTACCATCACTAGCTCAAAATGAGATCTAAAATCTCTTTTACCTGAGGCTCATTCCTCCAGGTTCACCTACCCTATTCAATTACAATCAATGGTTGTCTAGTCTGCTATCCAGAATTGGATCTCAACTGATCTAGCATTAAATGTTGATCTTATCTATAGCCTATGCAAAGGCATGTCTTTCCTAGCTCACCAGCCTAAGTATTTAAATTACATTCATTACAAATTCAAAATGAGGCTGCACCTCTCTTCAGCCTTTGAATGTGTGCGCGCTGACATGGATGGATGGCTGGCTGGCTGCATGGAGAGATGCTCCTGCATCAAAACTGTAACTGTCAAAAGTGTTACTTTTTCTTCTATTGATCCAACTACAATTTATGCAATTTATGGTGTAAAGTAGAAATGACAGATGCCTGATCAAATAGAAGTATATGGTTGTAGGTGAGATTACTAACAATGATTTTTGATTTTATTAGATTACAGTAAGTAAAGGAGGGGATATTTGGGCATTGATTATTAAATTAACAACAGTCTACATAAGTAAGAGTTGAGCTCTATTGTAGTTTCTATTGCTTTATCTGGTGAGATTTTGGACCTCTCTCGTCCCTTCTTTGATGTATGAGATCATTTTGTAGACTATACTGACCATGTTATGTGCATCCAGGAAATTACGTTTTATTGCTTGTTTCATTGGGGCTCCTTTCAATGCTCCAAGATACACACGATTCCTGATAGATCAATGCTAATGCTACGTTCTCTGGTGATAATGGAGAGACTAGTACAATGGGTAACTGTGGCTGCATTTCACAATAATGGGTCACAAGAACTACTTTTGTTTATTTTCCCAGTTCCGATGTGATTTTGATTCGTTGGTTGCTTTGTTTCAGGTGATGCTTACGATTACGACAATCTGTATAGCCAGATATATGGTACCAAGACAATGGCTCTAAGCATTGCATTTTTCAACAAAGGTTTCAGCTGTGAAGCTTGCTATGAAATCCAGTGCAATGATGACCCAAAATGTTGTCTTCCCGGCTCTATCGTTGTCACTACTAACAACTTCTGCCCGTCCAACAATTTGATTCCCTATGATGAGGGCAGGTGGTGCAATCCTCCCATGCAACACTTTGATCTCTTGACGCCTTCTTTCCAGCACATTGCCAAGTACAGGGCGGGCATCGTCCCATTTCAATACAAAAGGTTTTGTGGTTCTAGCTCTCTCTACTAGATTCAACGTTGTTTTGAGTTTCATGATATCCATTTTGAATTAGTGTCATTTTCTTGATTCAGGGTGCACTATCAAAGAAAGGGAAGGATTCAGTTCACCATGAATGGTCACTCATACTTCAATCTGGTTCTCATCACTAACGAACATTGGCAGAGCAGGGGACATCGAGACTGTTTCTTTCAAGGGCTCCAGTACTGGTTGACAACTAATGTCCCGAAATTAGGGCCAAAATTGGTTGAGCAAGAGTTTCCTTGACGGGCAGAGCCTTTCCTTCAGGGTGACCACCAGCGTTGGGAAAACCGTTACTTCCTACAATGTATTTCCCAACAACTGTCAATTTGGCTAGACTTTTTCCAGGGAGCAGATGCACTGATTTCAGGGTTGTGTTTATCTCCTCATTAAACTGTGTGCATGCATTTTTCGAGGTTTTCTTTATCTCCACATGTGCATGCATTTGCGTTTTTCTTTCTAGATTTAGCAAGGATTTTTTCCTTTTGGGATTATGGCCTTCCACCATATTTCATTTCTATATTGTTGTTATTGCATGATGGAGCTATCTTCGAATCTTGAAGATATTCAATGGGTACGTTTCATTTTCACTGAAATTTTATGTTTTTGTGAAATACACGTGATTTTATTATAAGTCATGCCAACAACTAGTATCAATCAATCATTAATTCAGTCAAATTGCATCATGTGGATAATGTAAATGAAAAAGTATTCCAATAACAAGTGAATGAGTAAATAAAAAGCTATTTCATGGGAACCTCCAATTACAACATATCCAAATGCATAATATGAGATGACTCCAATTTTAACATATCCAAATGCATAATATGAGAAGACTACCAAAATGGATTTCTTTGATTTATAAATAAGAGAGAAAGTAGGCATGATGTACCTTACATGTAAGTCAATATGGCTATAAGTAATATAACAATAATAAATAATATGAGATGACTATTAAAATGAATTTCCTGATTTATAAATAAGAGAGAAAGTAGACATGATGTACCTTACATCTAAGTCAATATGGCTATAAATATGGCTATAAGTAATATAACAATAATAAACAAGTGCTGCATGGCAGCGTAGTCCCTGCCAGGTTGGAATGGGAATAAATGCGACCGAGTACAGACACGTGGGTAGGAAGTTGAAGTACATGTGGTTTCCATGTAGAATATAGTATTCCCAAATTAGTTTTTTCCCAAAATTTATAAAAAATTATTAACATTTAAAAGGTTCTCGGACACAAAAAATTTAGCATTCCTGAAGTAGTTTTTTACATATGTTTGTGGACAAAAACACCAAAAAATAGTAGTAACATCTGTTACATAGGTTTGTGGAGAAAAACACAAAAGAATTAGCATTCTGAATTAGTTTTCTTTAAAACAAGGGCTCGTGGAAACAATAGAAATTGAAATTTATCAAATTATAGGTTCTTGGAAAACATAAATTATACATTTGTAATTTTATAAAGCAGATATTTACTTTTATACATACAAAATATGTAATTTAATGAAGTATGGGGATGAGATTTTGTAGAGCATGCACAAAACCCCATACTTGCCAGTTTTTGGATCACAGGTTCTCAGGCTGGCGGGCTAAAAATTGGGCATTTGTTGTTTTGTGCCCTACAAATAACACCTAGAGTTCCGCGATATACAAATTGACAATTTATGCAGGAGCATCCACACGTCATCAAGCGAGCCAGCGCGCACGGAGAAAGAACCTACAGCTGGACAGCGCCAGCATGCACATTTTGAAATGCTTTGGAGATTGTTGCGTCGTCGTTTGGACGGGCATTCAAAGCCGAGCGCAGTTGTATCGTATTAGTAGATATGAAAGCATTTATTAGAATTAATGTTGTTAGATAGGAATTAATTATAGATTAGACAGTTTTAGCTTCGGAGAGGGAAACGGAGTATAGACACCCTCCCTTGTATCATTGTAGGATTATTATTCAGACCCTCATTCCTTTTCATAGAGGAGGAGCGAGAGAGAGCAGAGCCGAGAGAGAGCCTGTGAAGAACCCCCATGTACAGTCATTGAATTAATAGGAAGAGCTTGATTCAA
>JZKD02S1768501.1:439821-476288 GCA_000966675.3 Picea glauca | reverse complement strand
CTGCCTATCATTTCGAAGAAGAAGAGGTTTTCTCCCTTTATGGGTTTCCTCGTGAAAATCTGTCTCTGTGTGTATTTTATGTGTGATTGATGATCTTTACTCTTACTGTCCATATTCTATATGTTGCTTGATGACACGTGAAGAAATATTAATAATTGTTAAGAAGGTATAAAATTGTTTAAGCTTATATACAACTGATTCACCCCCCCTCTCAGTTGTATTAGTATTTCCAACAAGATCCTTCTAGAAGCGGAAGCTTCTATTAGGTCTTCTTAAATTAGACTTATTCTTCCTTATTTCTAGGCCTTATTAATATTGACCTTTATTACAACGAAATATATTATTCTACCTATGTGAGGGGTTATGTCCCTAACATGTCCTCCCCCTTAAAAATAACCTTGTCCTCAAGGCTTGAGATGTGGAAATTGTTGTAGAATGGTAGTTGGTTCCCAAGTGGCATGTCCTGGGGTTGTATCTTTCCACTGGACTAACACTTCCTAGATGGTTTGTTGATGCAAGTGACGCTCACACTGGTCCAAAACTGTTTTTGGTTATAGCCAAATGGAGCCTTCTTCGTCCAACTCGGGAAGGTTGGTTTGAGTTTGGCACTTAGTTCCAATCACCTTCTTTAAGCAGGAAACATGAAAAATAGGATGTAGCTTAGAATGACTGAGCAGAGCTAATTGATAAGCCACCTGTCTCACATGCTTGAGAACGATATAAGGACCATAAAATTTGGGCACCAGTTTCTGACAATGGTTAGCCTGGAGGGAATTTTTCTTGTAAGGTTGCAATCGAAGAAACGCCTGATCCCGTTCTGCAAATTGACATTCAGAGCGACCTTGATCTTCTTTTTTCTTCATGCAATTCTGGGCCATGACCAAATTCTCTTTGAGGGTATGGAGAATAGCCTCTCAAACTGTAAGCATTTGGTCATCCGTCTGGACCTTCGAGACACCTGGTAAATATGAGAGAACTAAAGGTGTCTTTTGTCCATATACCGCTTCAAAAGGATTCATGTGGGTAGTTGTATGGTATGAAGTTTTGTACCACCATTCAGCTAGTGGTAACCATTGAGCCCACTGATTTTTCTTTTCTAAGGAAAAACATGTCAAATATGTTTCCAAACACTTATTGACAACTTCAGTTTGACCATCAGTCTAGGGATGATAAGTTGGGATGAGATGCAATTGGGTGCCTTTTAGCTTGAACAATTCTTGCCAAAAATTGTTGGTGAAAGTTGGGTCACGATCATAAACAATAGAATGTGGCATGCCATGAAGCTTGAAGACTTGATCCATGAAAAGTTGAGCCACAGTGGATGTTGTAAATGGGTGTTGAAGAGCACAGAAATGAGAATACTTGGAAAGGTGATCAACTACCACCATGATGACTGATTTATTTCCCAATTTAGGTAAGCCTACAATAAAATCCATAGAGATATCCCGCCAAATAGCAGGTGGAATCGAAAGCGGTTGTAGTGTGCCAGGAGATTTGACTGTTTCTCCCTTGTTGCATTGACACACATCACATTCAACCACAAAATTACGAACATCATGTTTCATAGTATCCCAGAAAAAATAACGTTTGAACCTGTCATAGGTTTTGTTAAACCCGGAGTGCCCAGCTGTGGGTGTACCATGAAGCTCAGCAAGTACCGTCGATTTAAGTTTTGACTTTTTACTTAAATACAAACGACCTTTGTATCGAAGCTCATCATGGATCCAAGAGTATCCTGGGGAAACTGGAGAATTGGATTGAAATTGTTGTATCAGATGCAAACTTTTGGGATCGTGTAGTCATTCCTGGCAAATGGCTTGGAGCCAATCTGGTACAATGAAGAAGAGAGAAAAAAGGGACCCTTTATCTTCATATTTTCGAGAAAGTGCATCTGCAACCACATTGTCTTTCTTTTCTTGTAAATGATCTCATAATCATATACAAAGAGCTTAGTCACCCATTTTTGTTTCTCTAGGGAGGAAATGCATTGTTCCAGATCAATGGCATAAGGGTGCCAAAGATCAACGACATGAAAAATAGCCAACATTTCCTTCTTATAGATTGATTTGCCCAAATTTCGTTCAGATAGTTGCTTGTTGGTAAAGGCTAAAGGCCGACCCTCTTGCATAAGGACAATTCCAATTCATTTCCCTGAAGCATCACATTCCAGGACAAAGGTCTTTATGAAATCAGGAAGGGCCAGGAATGGAGTGGTGCAAATGGCCATCTTCAAGGTTTGAAAAGCCCGAGCAGCTGCTGGAATCCAAGTGAAAGAATTTTTTTTATGGAGTGCAGTGAGAGGTGCCACAAACTTTCCATAATTCTTAACAAACTTGCGATAATAACCTGTTAAGCCCAAAAATCCACACAATATTTTCAGAGTCTTTGGGTGAGGCCAGTCTTGCATAGCTTCAATATTTTTAGGATCCACCCTGACGTCATCCTTTCCAACAAGATGACCCAAGTACTTGACTTCCGAGGTTCCAAAATCACATTTAGATTGTTTCATAAAAAGTTTGGGTTGAGAGATTAGATGGAAAACTCGATCCATAGGAGCATGGTGGTCTGTCCAGGTTTTTCTATATATGAGGATATCATCAAAGAAAACTCACACAAAATGACGGAGAAAAGGACGGAAGACATGATTCATAAGGCTTTGGAAAGTGGAGGGAGCATTACAAAAGCCAAAGGGTATGACCAAAAACTCATAGTGGCCCTCATGAGTTCTAAAGGTAGTCTTAGGAATGTCTTCCTCTTTCATACGGATCTGGTGGTAGCTAGAATGAAGATCAAGTTTAGTAAAGAACTGGGCACCACTCAATTCATCCAAGAGGTCATCAATGATAGGAATGGGAAATTTATCTTTAATGGTGAGTTTGTTGAGGGTGCGGAAGTCAAGAAACATGTGCCAAGAACCTTATTTCCTAAGGACCATGACCATAAGAGAAGAGTAGGGGCTCGTACTAGGGCGGATAACACCTGCATTAAGCAGTTCTTGAACCATTTTCTCAATTTCATTTTTTTGGGAAAAGGGGTGACGATAGGGACATATACTGGGAGGAAGGCTTCATGGGATAAGGGGAATGGAATGATCATGAATACCATGGGAAGGAGGGAGTCCCTGGGGAGTGGAAAAAACCACTTGATGTTTAGAGAGGATGGATTGGAAGTCCTGCGGCATAGAGGGTGTCTCATTTTCTTATATGTCATGGAGTTATGAAATAACACCAGAATGAACTTTTTTGAGCATATTTTCCATGTGATGGGAACTAATGATCTTAGGAGAACTAGCAGTGATGCCTTGGAAATTATATTGTTGGCCCTCCTGGTGAAATTACATGGTTAATTCCTTAAAATCCATGAGAATGGGACCCAAATTCCTTAGACAATCTTCACCCAACACAATGTCACAACAACCCATGTCGATAGAAAAAATATGAGATTTTAGGTGGTAGTTACCAATTTGGAGACGCACATTTTCACAACTCCCTCCACATTTCATGGACCCGCCATTGGCAATCATGATTTGGAAATTATTGACTGCATGAATATATCAATTAATTTCTTGGGCAATGCAACGATGACTAAAATTATGGGTGCTTCCACTATCAATAATAATGATGACCTTCCTATGCTTGATGTAGCCAATTAGCTTGTGGGATTGGGGAGCAAAGAATTTAGTGAGAGCATTTAGGGAAATGACCAGTTCTACTTCAGGAGGGTCTGAGGGAGGGGTTATGTCAGAGGGTTTAGGTGACATAGACACAAGGGGAGCTTCAACATCCTCTTATGAAACATCCTCTGAGATGACCATAAAAATATTTTGTTCCTTAAACTTGTGTCCCAGGAAATATTTGTCATCACAATTATAACAAAGGCCTTTGAGTTGGAGTTCATCCATTTCGACCCTGGTCAATTTTTGGATCTTTAGTGGAGTAGAAGGAGGAGTGGGATTTATTGGTTTAGTTCGAGGAATAAAGGGGGGGTTCTGGTTTGAGAAGAGACAACTTGTTGTGCTTCCTTAGCTCTTTTAGTAGCCTCCACCTAACTCTAAGGCCAAGACATGAGGACATCAGCACAAATCTCATCCTTGAGGCCACTGATAAAACATTCTCAGAAAAACGCATCAGACATGCCCTCTGTACGAAAATCCAATCACTCAAAAGAAGTTATAAAGTCTTCCACTATGCCAGATTGTTTCAAATTTTTCAAACAACCTAAATGGTTAGTGTCAATGTCAAAGTGTTCATAAAGATCTACCACAAAGTGTGTCCAAGAAACATACCCTTGACAGGTAGTTTTTCTCCATTGCCACCATTGCCAACGTTCTTGATCAAGATGGAGAACACCATACAAGAGTTTGGCCAAGTCATCTGTAATGTCGTACAAATAAAAATAATGTTCCATTTGAGTTACCCAACTAGTGGGATTCGAGCCATCAAATTTGGTCACCTCCACACGCATAAGGCGTAGGTCACACTGAAAGTGATGGGACTGAAAATTATGGGAATGAGAGGAAGTTTTAGCTTCGGTATGCAAAGGTGGGTCAGATAAAGGGGGATCTGTAGGGATATGCAGCTTGGTGCAGATCATTGAAGCAACAGATTCAAGCTAGGTGGTAATTTATTTTTTGAGGTCTTCTTTTAGTTCCTCGATTGAGATGACGATGGAGGAATGCATGCTTTTATTGATGGTGGAAATATTGGCATTGAGTTGTCTCACTTCTTGTTGGGTCTTTATGAAATTAGATTGGAAGGTATTGAAGTGATATTCCAAGTCTTGGCTATGGGTATGGGCCATGATGACGAGGGAACCGAAAAGGGGTGGGTGGGGTCAATTTTTTTTATGAAAAATGATAGGTATGAATGTGATAAGGGCGAAGAGATAAATACAATGGAATATGTCTCAAATAATGGTGCAACAAAATTAAGACCTTTTTTTTTTTACACTTGCGGAGTTATACTCTGGCCTGAAGAATACTGCAGTGATGAAATTCCCAAATGCTTAATCAAGAATAACTATGTAGTGATTTCTGATGCAGGAGCATGGCCAACTCAACAAGTGAGCCAACACATCAAGCAAAAGTTCAGCTGGAGAAACAAACCCAAAATTTTTGAAAGTGCTTTGGGATTGTAGCGCAAGTCTTTAATGAATCTGTTATGAAGGAGAGCCTTTTGTATTGTATCAGACCTCGACCCATACGCTCTTGTCTGAAGTAGATAGGAGGCATTTAATAGATTTAATGCAGGTAGATAAGATTTTATTTCTAGATTAAACAGTTTTAGATGGAAGGAGGGAAAACGGATATAGACACCCTCATTGTACCATTGTAACATAATCAAGCATTCTGAAGAGAAGAGCACGCAGAGAATTGTATGAAGAACACCCATGTACAGATGTTGAATTAATAGAAGGAAATTTTGATTCAAACTCATGACTGGTGTTGTTTTCTCTGTAGATGTGGTTTATGTGCTCATGAATGTTTGTTCTTGGTATGAATTTGCTTTATATATGCTTTGCATGTGATTTCAGGGTTCAACCTGAAGTCTGAGAGAGAAGAGAATAAGTTTTAATTGTTTCTCTATCTAAGCCCAGAGATTCCTGCCAGGTGTGCAGTTGAATTCATCTGCAGGGAGTGCGTTGATGAAGGATCAGTAGTTTAACACTTGTTCTCGTTCATCGAGGAGTGGATTTAGGTTGCTGAAGCTGTGCAAGGAGTGCATAGGTTGAAGAATAAGTCTCAGTTGTTAATCTGAGAAAAGGAAGCTAAAGACTGTTGCAGTAGGAAGTGCACAGAGTCTGAAAGATTCAGCACTTGGGAAGCTATTGAATGTTGAGCACGAGGAGTGCGCACAAATTCCTCTGAAAGAATCAGAGTGGGAAAGCTCAGGAGGTATAGCACCTTCGAAATATCGTTAAAGGAGAGCGCAGGAGTTTGTGTCGAGAGAAGTCAGAGCAGGAGATGCAAGTGCAAGGTTCGAGGATAAGTTCCGAGAAAAGAGCTTTAGTCTTCTGAAGAAATTCTTCAGGAGGAGGAATCGATGGCCAGGATTCGTCGAAGAGACCGCGAAATTTTGACAGCTGTAGATCTCAGAAAAAGTTGCGCAGGGTTTAAGCCCAAAGGAGCAGAGGAAGATCCCGAAGATTCAGGATTCGGGACATCAGGTTTTCTGTGGTCGTGTAACTCTTGTAGAAAGAAATCACGACCCGCGATTTCTCGAAAGGATCTCAACTGTTGATCTCGGTGAGACACGCATCAAGAAACTGGAGAGTCAGTGGAGCTCGGCTCATCGGAGAATCAGGACTTCCAGAGCCAAGGGTTTAGTGCATGAATTCGCGACTAGCGAATTCCCGAGAGGATCAGGGTCATGGATCACAGCTGGGATACGTGGCGCGGGATCTCGGACAATCGAAGTTCGACATTTCAGGGTTCTCGCATACAATGAAATTGCTACAGGAGAAGCTACGATTTCATGATACCCGATAGAGTGGAACAGGAAGAGGTGACGTGGAGGAAAGAGGTCACACGTACATTGGGGTTCGTCATTTCGGGATTCTCGGTGATGAGAGAATCAAGAAGAGTCATGAAATCTAGAAACGTGACAGTCCCACAGTCAAGGCAGTTGACTGTCGGAAAGACCAGCCTTGCCCGGGGGTTGACGCCAAGTGGTATCGGAGATCGGAAGTCGGGAATTCGTGGGAGCAGTGATTCTTGACCTTGTAAAGGCCGATTTCCCGACAGGGTGATATTTTCGACAAAGGCAAGGAATACGTGGGTGAGCATTATATCGGGGTTCAAGGATTGTGAGATCCAAGTGCAGGACTTGTGACCATGTGAGGTCCGATTCCCCGATATACCTGGGAGATCGTAAAGAACATCCTGTGGGTAGAAAAGAGTCCCGATAAGGGATTTGAAGAGAAATTTAGCTCTTCTGGCCAGTGTAAGAGAAGGTCCTGGTGGGAGCAGATGTGCCTGGGTGGCGCATGCTGCATCAGAGTGGTATCAGAGTGAGAAAATCTCTTTGCTTTATGTAGCAGAGAAGAAGGGAAAATTTCACCATGCCGCTGAGGAGGTAGAGACAGTCACCGGACCCAGAAGATAGGGAGGTGTGAAGAAGAGGTAGGTCAGCAATAAATCCAGAAATGGAAAGGCAGATACGTGATCTCCAAGTGAGATTAGAAGATATGGAAGAAGCATAGAGACGCACAGCAAATGCTGGAGATCTGAGCACCTCCGAAGGTGAAGTTGAAGCTGAACCACAAGGAGAAGTTGCAGCCGAAGATGCAGCCAATGAGCGGTTAATTAAGGCTATCGCTTAGATGAGTTCAAAGACGAAAATGGACATTCCAATCTATGAAGGAATTCTGGATGCAGAAGAGTTGCTATATTGGATTAGAGCTCTTGACACCTACTTCGATTATGAGGATATCGAAGAGGATAAGAAGGTTAGGCATGCTGTCACAAAACTGAAGGGACACACAGCATTATGGTGGGACGAGCTTCAAGCAGATAGACATTCCCAAGGTAAGCAAAAGATTAAAAGATGGGATCAAATGATTGCGAAGATGAAGGAAAAGTTCATCCCAAGGGATTATCAAATCACACTGTTCAGGAGAATGCAGAACATGAGGTAGAAGTTGATGACAGTGAAGGAGTATACTGAGGAATTTTACAAGATCAATATCAAAGCAGGTCATCAGGAGAGCGATGATGAAAAAGTTGTCAGGAATATGAATGGCTTAAGATATGATATCCAGGATGAGATGAGTATGAAAACCATCAAAACAGTGGAGGATGCGTATCATATGGCATTGAAAGATGAGGAAAAGCTAAGACGTAAGCCAGGACAGTGAGGCAGAGGCAGGAGCCAGCCAAAAGGGAAGTTAGTTGCCCAAGATAGGTTTCAGAAACCTAAGGATGACTGGAAGAAGCGTCAGACAAGAACAGAAAGAGGTGGAAGCTCACAGGAAGGCCAACATGCTGAACAACCAATGCAGCAGGTAGAACAGAGCGGAGTATACGCTGATAATAATACTTTTCCTCGTACCCGAGGTAGAGGAAGAGGCAGAGGAGGAGTCATCACATGCTATACATGTGGGAATAATGGGAACAAAGCAGTTGACTGTCCAGACAGGAAGAAGGATGGAGGAGAAGCTCACATCACCGAGGCACAGAGGCGAGCTGCTGAAGCAGAATACGCAGAAGACGGAAGGTCGTTGATGATGCGTAAGGTTATCTTAACACTCGAGAAGGAGGTGGAGGACACAAATCAGAGAAATATATTGTTCAGAACCGCATGGAAGACCAAAGACAGGAAGTGCAAGGTCATTGTGGACAGTGGAAGCATAGACAATCTCGTTTCAACCGATATGGTGAAGAAACTAGAGTTGGAGATGACTGATCACCCGAGTCCGTATAAAGTTTCATGGCTACAGAAGGGACATCAGGTAAGTGTCACTAAACATTGCTTAGTTGACATCAAGATAGGAGGATATAATGATAAAATACTCTGTGATGTTATTCCTATGGATGTATGTCATTTATTGCTAGGCAGACCATGGCAATATGACAGAAACGTAATTCATGATGGGAAGATGAATACGTATACTTTAGAGAAGAATGGAAGAACACACATGTTACTTCTGATAAAAGATAAGGAGGTGAAACCGGAAGTGAACAATAGGGTAATTCTCATGAGTGGGAAGGAACTTCTGGCGGAACTAAAGAAGAAGGAAGATCCACAATTCTTTTTGGTCAGAAAACCAAAAGTTGTTTTGACTAGCACAAGAGTGGATGATCTGCCCGAGGAAATTCAGGAACTGCTGGAAGAGTTTGCTGATATAGTGGTGGACGAATTACCTCATTCGTTACCACTGATGAGGAGTGTGAGTCATCATATAGACCTCATACTAGGAGCTAGTTTGCCAAACAAAGCCACGTACAGGTTGACGCCACAGGAGAACGAAGAGGTCAAAAGGCAGGTATAGGAACTGCTGGATAAAGGACTGATCAGGGAGAGTTTAAGTCCATGTGCCATTCCAACGGTACTAAGTCCAAAGAAAGATGGAGGTTGGAGAATGTGCACAGATTCCAGAGCCATTAACAAGATAACCATCAGGTATAGGTTTCCATTGCCACGGATGGATGACTTGATGGACTGTTTAAGTGAAGTAGATTTTTTTTCAAAGGTTGATTTGAAAAGTGGATACCATCAGATTCGCATGAGGGAAGGTGATGAATGGAAGACAACGTTCAAAACCAACGAAGGGTTGTACAAATGGCTAGTCATGCCGTTTGGTTTGACGAATGCACCAAGTACATTCATGAGGCTGATGAATGAAGTGCTGAAGAAATTCATTGGTAAGTTTGTCATTGTTTATCTAGATGACATATTGATTTTCAGCAAAATGAAAGAGGAACATCTGAAGCATTTAGCTGCAGTAATGAGGAAGCTACAGCAAGAGAAGTTGTTGATCAACATGAGGAAATATTCATTTATGAAGACATAACTCATTTACTTGGGGTTTGTCATATCGGCAAATGAATTAAAGATGGATCCAAGTAAAGTGGAGGTAATTAAAAATTGGCCATCACCAAGAAATGTTTTCGAGGTGAGAAGTTTTCATGGACTGGCTAGTTTCTACAGAAAATTCATCAGAAATTTCAGTGGAATTAGCGCAGCAATGATGGACACAGTCAAGAAAAGACATAAATCTTTTCATTGGACTGAAGAGGTAGAGAAGAGCTTCAATCTGTTGAAGCGAAAGATCACAGAACAACCGGTTTTGGTGTTGCCGGATTTTACGAAAGTGTTCCAGGTAAAATGTGATGCAAGTGGCTTTGCCATAGGAGCGGTCTTGAGTCAGGAGGACAGACCAATTGCATATTTCAGCGAGAAGCTAGATGAGGTGACGGTGAAGTACTCCACGTATGATAAAGAATTTTATGCTATCATACAGGCGTTGAAGAAGTGGAGGCACTACTTGATCTCGAAAGAATTTGTTCTGTATAGTGATAATCATGCATTGCAGTTTGTGACTCAGCAGGAAAAGTTGAATCAAAAACATGCTAAATGGGTAGAATATATGCAGAATTTTACATTTGTAATTAAACACATTTCAGGTACTACTAACAAAGTGGTTGATGCTTTGAGCAGGAAGTGTTTGTTGCTACAGGAGTTCTGAGTCAAGACATTAGGCTTTGAAAATCTTAAGGACATGTATGAAGGTGATGCAGATTTTGCAGAGGCATACGAGGCAGCTGAGAATCTAGTTCTCAGAGACAGAAGCTCGTGGATGGATTACATGATCCAAAACGAACTGTTATTCATAGGAAATCAGTTATGCATTCTGAATTACTCCATGAGGGAGAATCTGCTAAAAGAGAAGCATAGTGGCGGATTAGCAGGGCATTTTGGCCATGATAAGACATTTGCAAAGCTAAGTGAAGCCTAATTTTGGCCAAAGATGTGAACAAATGTTAGGAAGTTTGTTGACAGGTGTAGAATTTTCCAACATTCGAAGGGCAGGAAGAAGAATGCGGGATTCTATCAATTGTTACCCATACCTGAGAGGTCGTGGGATGAGATCAGCATGGATTTCGTATTAGAATTACCAAGGATGCAAAGAGGACATGATTCAATATTTGTAGTGGTTGACATGTTTTCCAAAATGGCACATTTTATTCCATGCCAGAAGACCAGCGATGTGACTCATATCGCAAATTTGTTCTTCGAGGAAATCGTTAGACTTCATGGTTTACCCAGAAGCATAGTATCGGACAAGGATACAAAGTTCATTGGACATTTCTGGAGGACACTGTGGAAGAATATGTGGACTAACTTGATGTTTAGTTCTGCCTATCATCCTCCGACAGATGGGCAAACAAAGGTGGTAAATAGAAGTCTGGGAGATTTGTTAAGAAGCTTGGTGACAGAGCACCATAGCAACTGGGACAATGTGTTGCCATAGGCAGAATTTGCATACAACGACTCAGTGAACAGGAGCATAGGAAAAAGTCCATTTGAAATTGTATATGGTAGACAACCAAGAGGAGTATCTGAAATGAGGGATTCAGAGAAGATAATAATAAAGAGCGCAAGCGCTGAAGAATTTGCAGGGGCGATGAAATAACTTCACAACAGAGTGAAGCAGCGATTGCTGGAGTCGAACCAAGAATACAAGCACAGAGTGGATCAACATCGGAGACAACTTCAATTCGAGGTTGGTGATCTAGTTCTGGCACATCTGAGGAAGGAAACGTTCCCAAGGGGAACATACAACAAACTGAAAATGAAGAAAATTGGGCCATGCAGAGTCCTGAAGAAGTTGGGAGAAAATACTTATGAGATTGAATTGCCGAATGAGATTGGAATATCTCCGACATTCAATGTCTCAGACTTATATCCATATAAGGTTGAGGAAGCAGGAGCTGGAAATGATGAACAACCAGAAATCCAGTGGCAAAAGCAGATGTTGATTGCAGAAAGGCCACAGATGGAGCGTATACTAGACAAAAGAGTCAGCAAAAGAACCAGACGGAAGCAATACTTCGAGTATTTGGTGAAATGGAAGAACCACCCAGTGGAAGATGCCAGCTGGGAGACAGAAGCAGTGATCCAAAAGCATGGACAGACCATGCAAGAGCTCATGGATAGGAGCCCATGAAATATTTCAAGCCGATGAGTATGATGCAGGAGCATCGCCAACTTAGCAAGTGAGCCAGCACATCAAGCGAAAGTTCAGCTGGAGAAACAAACCCAAAATTTTTTAAAGTTCTTTGGGATTGTAGCACAAGTCTTTAATGAATCCTTTATGAAGGAGCGCCTTTTGTATTGTATCAAACCTCGAGCCATACGCTCTTGTCTGAAGTAGATAGGAGGCATTTAATAGATTTAATGCAGGTAGATAAGATTTTATTTCTAGATTAGACAGTTTTAGATGGAAGGAGGGAAAATGGATATAGACACCCTCATTGTACCATTGTAACATAATCAAGCATTCTGAAGAGAAGAGCATGCATAGAATTGTATGAAGAACACCCATGTACAGATGTTGAATTAATAGAAGGAAATTCTGATTCAAACTCATGATTGGTGTTGTTTTCTCTGTAGATGTGGTTTATGTGCTCATGAATGTTTGTTCTTGGTACGCATTTGCTTTATATATGCTGTGCATGTGATTTAAGGGTTCAACCTAATGTCTGAGAGAGAAGAGAATAAGTTTCAATTGTTTCTCTATCTGAGCTAGGAGATTCCTGCCAGGTGTGCAGTTGAATTCATCCGCAGGGAGTGCGTTGATGAAGGCTCAATAGTTTAACACTTGTTCTCATTCATCGAGGAGTGGATTTAGGTTGTTGAAGCTGTGCAAAGAGTGCACATGTTGAAGAAGAAGTCTCAGTTGTTAATCTGAGCAAAGGAAGCTAAAGACTGCTGCAGCAGAAAGTGCACAGAGTCTAAAAGATTCATCACTTGGGAAGCTGTTGAATGTTGAGCGCGAGGAGTGCGCACAAATTCCTCTGAAAGAATCAGAGTGGGAAAGCTTAGGAGGTATAGCACCTTCAGAATATCGTTAAAGGAGAGCGCAAGAGTTTGTGTCGAGAGAAGTCAGAGCAGGAGATGCAAGTGCAAGGTTCAAGGATAAGTTCTGAGAAAAGAGATTTAGTCTTCTGAAGAAATCCTTCAGGAGGAGGAATCGATGGCCAGGATTCGTCGAGGAGACCGCGAAGTTCTGACAGCCGTAGATCTCAGAAAAAGTTGCGTAGGGTTTAAGCCCAAAGGAGCAGAGGAATATCCCAGAGATTTGGGATTCAGGACATCGGGTTTTCTGTGGTCGTGTAACTCTTGTAGAAAGAAATCGCAACCTACGATTTCCCGAAAGGATCTCAACCGTTGATCTTGGTGAGACACGCGTCAAGAAATTGGAGAGTCAGTGAAGCTCGGCTCATCGGAGAATCGAGACTTCCAGAGCCAAGGGTTTAGTGCATGAATTCGTGATTAGCAAATTCCCGAGAGGATCAGGGTCGTCGATCATAGCTGGGATACGTGGTGCAGGATCCTGGAGAGTCGGAGTTCGACATTTTGGGTTTCTTGCATACAACGAAATTGCTGCAGGAGAAATTGCAATTTTGTGATACCCGATAGAGTGGAACAGGAAGCGGTGACGTGGACGACAGAGGTCACACGTACATTGGGGTTTGACATTTCGAGATTCTCGGTGACGAGAGAATCAGGAGGAGTCACGAAATCCCAAAACGCGACAGTCCCACAGTCAAGGCAGCCGAGTGGAGGGTAGGTGTCAGAAAGACCAGCCTTGCTCGGGGGTTGACGCCAAGTGGTATCAGAGATCGGGAGTCGGGAATTCGTGGGAGTAGTGATTCTCGATCTTGTAAAGGCCGATTTCCTGACAGGGTGATATTTCCAACAGAGGCAAGGAATATGTGGGTGAGCATTATATCGGGGTTCGGGGATTGTGAGATCTGAGTGCAGGACTCGCGACCACGCGAGGTCCGATTCCCCGATATAGCTGCAGGGAGATCGTAAAGAACATCCTGTGGGTAGAAAAGATTCTCAATAAGGGATTTGAAGAGTAATTTATCTCTTCGAGCCAGTGTAAGAGAAGGTCCTAGTGGGAGCAGACGTGCATGGGTGGCGCGTGCTGCGTCGATTTGGCAACTCGAACACAACTATGAAGAAATAGATCTTGTTTGTTTTGTTTTTTGTTTCCGTCCCCAAGGGTTAGGTATTCAAGGGTTCTACAGACATGGGTTTTCCTTGTGTTATAGCTCTTTGATATACGTGTGGGGTCCAACAGTAGTACTCAACCCAATATTTCAAGGCACCAACTAAGGAGGCTAGACCGTGCCCTTAGCCGTACTACCCGACTACCCAGGTACTAGAGAGTATCTTCCCGAGTGTTTTTCTCGGTGTCACTATAACAGTCAAGAGGATGATCATTTTATGCTAAGAGGGATTCAAGAAATCTAGGTCAATTCGTATACAAGTGTTATCTAATGCACTACCACTAGAAGGTGTACCAACAAGGGTTACAAGGGTGGCCAGCAAATGTGCGCTTAAGTACCACTTGTATTTCCCATGTTTATGAATCCCTGACCATGGGTTTATGTGCATAACGACATATATTTGTAGCTTAAAGACGTCAGAATACGTCTCTACCCTGAAAAAAAATTAACCCACAATTTTCTGTTGAGGAAAGTGCTCTGATACCACTTGTAATATTCCAGATATAAAAGTTATGCATCATAGAAATAAAATGCTAGAAATGGCAGATGAGCAACAATATAACTAGAAAAACACCACAATAACACCAAAATGATATCAGAATAACACCAGAAAGAGAACTTCCAGTACTAAGAGCAATGTTCACTTTCCTCTTCGAGGGGGAAACCTTTAGCAGAGCAGATCTCTATTACAATAATATCCAAGACAACAATTCTCATACCCATGACTACTATTTATACTAAATATGTCTATCAAAAGAACCATCTAGAGGAAGATCCTTCTAGAAGCGGAAGCTTCTATTAGGTCTTCTTCCATTCGACTTATTCTTCCTTATTACTAGGCCTTATTAATATTGACCTTTATTACATCTAAATATATTATCCTACCTACATGAGGGATTAGGTCCCTAACACATAGATAATCTACAAAATCCAAAAAACAAAAGATGTCCCCATGAACTGGCGATATTATAAATAAATCTTCACTATAAGTGGGGGGGCCTCATGGTCTTTCTGCCATTTGTTGAAGTGGATCCTCCCTTCTGGAACCTGGAGGGCCTTTTTTGAGAGTGTATCTGCATCCACATTCTCTTCCCTATATATATGATCAAATATGATATCTTTGAAGAGTGTAATAAGGATCCTTACCTTCTCCATCCAACCCAAGAGTGATGAAACATAAATATTACATTTATGATTTAACCAATCCACCACTATATTTGAATCCCCTAATACCTGTAGATGATCAATACCAAGTCTGTGTGCTAAAGATAAGCTTTCCCATACACCGAGAATTTTTTCCCTGGTATTTGTACCCATCCCACAATTTAATGTCCACCTGTATATTTTATTCCTCCTATCCTAATGATACCCCCAGCTCCACAAAGTGTACCATTGTTTTGTGAAGCTCCATCAAACCAACATATGTTTTTCATGGTAAAATCAGGAGGTTTTTTTTTCCTTTTTGGATAATGTGATAGAGAATTTTCGACCCTAGTAGTATCCAACAAGCCTCCGATCTAGTACACAATGCCCAGTACAGTGGGAGTTCTGGATTCAAATAAGCACTTGTTCCTAGCCAACCAAAAAAACCAGGAAGTCAATGTAGGAAGAGTCCTCCGAGCTTTCTCCACCGATAGCCAAGTTTCAAAACATTGTGATAAGGATCTGCCTCCCCAATTGGTATTAAAGTTTTAAACAATAGACAGATTATACCAAACTGTTTGTGAGAAGGTACAGGCTATAAACAAATGTGTAATAGTCTCCTCATCACTAAGTCATAAGGAACAAATACTCGAACCTTCCCATCCCCTCTTTCTAATATTTTCCTAGGTAAGAACCTTATTCTCCAGGGACAGCCATAAAATTTTTTTTAACTTGTGTGCCATATCCCATGTCCATAGTTGTCTTTGCCAATCTGTAATAGGAGTCAGCCAATATTCCTTTGTAAAAGAATTGTATACATTTTTGACAGTGATAAATCCCGAAAGATCACCACATATCCAAATCAGAAAATCCTCTTTAGTATGAAGTTGAATCCCCAATAGAATGAGAGCCTTACAGTAAGAAAACCATTCAGCTTCCAGATTTCTAGTGAGTTATAATTCTTCACTTGTTTTCCATTGATTCGCGACAAAACCCAAAGTTGCATGATTCGTAGATTAAAAAAGAAAACAAATGTTTTTCACCTTTAGAACCTCATGAATTTCTGGGGATAATAAAGAAGCACATCCTATCCCCAAGATCTTATCTAGACCAATCAAGATCGGGGAGCCATTCCCAGGATTCCAACTAATCCATTGTGTGATGATTGGTAAAGTCTTCAGCAAATTTTTCCAAATTTGTGAAGCAGTAGGTTGAAATGGTGAAGTCAACCGAAGCCAGGTTTCCACAAAGAAATAGGGGAAATATTTATCCTTAACCACTTGATGCCAAATACTATCCTTGAACAAAACACGCCATAATGAATTAGCTTCCAAAGCACGGTTGAAAAGGAAAAGGTTCTGGAGACCCCAACCACCCAGATGTTTCGGCTTAGCAATATTCTCCCAACTACAAAGATGTATACCATGTGTATTTCCACCCCCCGATTAGATAAATTCAAAGATGAGCATACGTATCCTTGAGAGGACAGAGGTTGGAACCTCCACCAAGGCCATCCAATAAATAGATTGAGTTTCAAGAACCGATTTAGTGAGTATAAATATTCCCCCAAGAGTCAGCCACCGATTGCACCACTATTTGATCCTCTTCTCAAATTTTACAATAAGCCATCTCCAATATTCAAAGGTACTCTTCTCCAATTTTAGAAATTACCCTAAGTAATGAAATCCCACAGACATCTCCACAAAATTAAAATAAAACAAGGTTTTGAACTACTCCATAAATACTCCATGTATCCCGGAGAAATGAAAAGTCAATTTTTGTGGACTAATTTTTAATTCTGAAGCACAACAGAACTGGTCCAACAAATATTTGATCACCTTCCATTCATCTAGAGAAGCCTTAGACATGATAAGATCATCATCAACAAATATAAGATGAAGAATTTTGACAATTCTGGAAACCTTAACACTAGTTAAATTTACATCCACTTGTCCCTTTTTTAAGAGAAGACTGATGCTTTCCGTGACAAGAATAAAATTCAAAGGTGAAAGCGGCCATCCTTGGAGCAACCCCCATTCACTTTTGAATTTCTGAGAGGCCTCCCCATTGATCAAAACTGAGAATGAGGAGCTAACCACAAAGCTCATTATCATGTTTATTGAATGAACACTAAAACCCGTTTGTACCAGAATCATGCGAAGGAAATCCCAATTGACACAGTCATATGCTTTCCTAAGATCCAGCTTAAGTATCAAGGATTTTTGTTTTCTATCGTTGATACTATGAATACATTCTTGTGTTGTACCAATGGCATCCAGAATCTGCCTACCCTTTAAGAATCCAAGTTGTTCACAAGATAGTTCCCTTGAAAGTATTGGCTTTATCCTATTTGTAATAACCTTAGAAATCAACTTGTAGCATAGATTACAAAGTGCTAAAGGTCTACAATCCCCAAAGGTCCGAGGATTATTCTCCTTTCAAATTAGTGCCAAGAAAGTAGAATTTAAGGAACTTTTGGTCCTCCCTCTTTGTGTCTTCAACTAAGTGTAAAAAATAGAAATAATATGATAAACTTCCATCCACTTGGGGGTCGTTATCAAGGGAATGAAATATTTCATTTTATGGAATTTTCTTGTGAGGTAGGGTATGAGGAAAAGTAAAACTTGATTGATAATTTATAAATAAATGTATAGAAATTGTAGAGTTGGATAAGGATTGGAAGCAAATTTAAATGAAGTAATGTCAAGAGGGTTTTTATTGGAACTATTCAAGGAAGATTGAGCAATAAATCTAAAAAATGATGGAATGTCAAGACAACCCATAGCATCAAAAGAAATTGTAAGATACCAAAATTAGTTGTAATAGTAAATGATATAGGAAACTTTTCTCTCCTTTAAATTCTATTTTATTAAAAGTGGATTATAAATTGAATGACTTATAATTCATACTTATATTATTAATAAATTATATTATTGATAAAATAGTCTTACTAAAATAATAAAAAATAATATATTTAATTATGTTAAAAACCATATAACTTCTCCTTGTATCTTACACATTTTCATAATTTTTTCAATGCATATCTTCTAAGATCGAATACATGAAATATTTTGTCTCACATGTTCATAAATTTTAACCGAAAAAAAAAAAGATTCAAGCCATGTGGTTTAAGTTGTAATGACCTAGTGTTGCACTGTAAACATTCCTATTGCGGAGTTCAAGGCCAAGGCTTGACTAGTGAATGCATGAGAGTCCAAGTGGTGCAAGGTGGTCTAGGCTTACAATGTGGTAGGTATACTACTTATGTATATGTAAAAAAAGTTAAAAAAGGGAAAGTGCATAATAATACAAAATCCACCAAATTGGTTTCTTGAGGGAGCAACAAGGGGACCATGATACCACAAGAGCATAAGAGGAAAGGGGGATGTTGGTTGATTTGACTTTATCATTTTCCCTTGGGATACTACCCTTTATTGCCCACTCTTTATTGTAAGGTGTCTTATCAATATTTGATTTATACAAGTGAACTAAGTACAAGTGTCATATTTCACATATCCTTGGGAAAAGAGAGGGATCTCAAGTAAAAAAAATTATTTCATTGTCTTTTCCATCTAGATTCTATCATTAGTGGAGGAGGTGTATATTCATGGGCATGGATCTTAGAGATAATATTCCATGTCATGGGGATGTTTCTTCGTTTTAATGGTTATTATGACTATAATAGTAGAGGTTTCCTAGTGTGTGTTTTGTGGTTGGTAAGAGCCCATAGAAGTTGGGGAAAATTCCTAGTAAAAATGTGGAATAAAATAAGATGGTTAGAGAGGCATGTCATGCATGCAATGTTCACAATAGCTAAGGAAAATACCTTCATACCTACAACCTTTTTATTTTTTCTCATTAACTATTAGAGGCCAAGTGTTTTCTATCTTGGGCTATTACAATAATGTAGACAATAGATTGGTACATTTTTGCACACATTGAAGAGCACTAGAAGTGAAGAGAAATATGAGGGATTGTTGAGTAGATAAGGAGTGTGCATCCCTTGTGCTATATGGGGCAGTGAAAGAGAGTGCCATGGATGGTCTTAGTGCTAGAAGGGGGCCTGAAGAGCTTTGTAGTGCGAAGATTGGATTGGCAGAAAGTAATGGGTTGGGTTGGGTGATTTTAGAGCCCCAAAGGAGGTGTCTTTTTGTTGGAATTATCATGGTTTGGCTTTGGGTGGAATCCATAGTTGATTCCTATAGTTGGGTCGAAAATCACCCCTTTGCAAGTGATTTGGTGGACATAGCTTTAATTATAGATAAGTCTTCATGGGTATCTTCTTTGTGGAATGTTTTTCTATTTTGCTAATGCATTCAGTTTAATGGGTAGTGAAAGAATTCATAACATCCATTATCATTTCCATTCTTTTTTATATTTTCATATGAATTATGTCATGTACTATTGTTAGAGGTTAAATTTGGCCTCATAGAATGTGTATGAGGAAAAAAGCCTTGTGGGTAGCATTGGATGGCCAAGGAACACATCTTGGGGATGCTACAAAATGATAGCAGACCAATTTTGATTATTCTGGAGTACCCCATCCCCTCAAAAGGAGTATAGAGGCGGTTGGGAACATGACAGAGTGATATCAAAGATATGGTTTTAACATTAGAGATGTTATGGGTGTGTTGGGGATTTTATTGCATGGGTGAGAAAAATATCATTGGTTAAGCTAGGTTGTGAGATAAACAAGCGAAAATGGTTAGTTGTGGGGAAAACACAAGAATATTACTATAGCAAGATAAAGCAAAGAAGTATAAAATTTAAACTACAAATTAAACTACAAGTATACCATTCAAATAAAAAGATGGAGGGAAACAACAATATGCATATATTAGTCTAATGGAAATGCATGAACATGAGGAACAACACTTGGGTAGTGTAATATTCTTGATATAAAAAGTATGCAGAATAGAAATAAATAGCTAGAAATGGAAGATGAAGAACAATATAACCAGAACAACACCACAATAATAACAAAATGATACCAGAATAACACCAGAAATAGCACTTTAATTACTGAGAGAAATATTCACTTGCCTCTTCAAGGGGGCAACCTCCAGCAAAGCAGAGCTCTATTACAATAATATCCAAGACAAAAAAATTTATACCCTCGACTCTTATTTATACTAAATATGTCTATCAAAAGAGCCATATAGAGGAAGATTCTTCTAGAAGTGAAAGCTTCTATTAGGACTTCTTACATTGGACTTATTCTTCCTTATTGATAGGCCTTATTAATATTAACCTTTATTACATCGGAATATATTATTCTTGTTGGAAGATTGGTTGTTGTCATTGATGTCAACCCTAGTCATTGGTTTTGGACCGCAAGATTGATGAAGGTATTTGGGCATGAGGGACAGTGCACATGTAGACACAACACCCATGGATGGATATTATACATCATTTTGTTTCCAGTGGTAGGTGGAATGTCACGTGGATCCTCATGGTTGAGGAGAAATGAATTTTTGAAGATGACAAAGTGAATTGAAGAAGGAAGTACAGGTCGGCCCTGAAGATAATTAAAGAAAAGAATTACAAAATAAGAAAGTGTCAAGTCGGGCCTAATGTTAAAAGGAAGTGACATAAAGGGTATAAATTCATATCATTATACATTCATTTTACACACACAAGTTGAATTTCAGAGGAAATCTGAAGTAAAAAAGGTCGGATTTCAAGGGAGGATGAAGTTTTTTCGTGATGTATTCTAAAGTATGTTATTTACAGATCATCTTACCATTTCCGCTATAAATATTTTCTAGAACTATTCAGATGGTGCAATTGGTATGTTATTGATAATACATGTCTAGGTACCTGTGGTAAAAATTTCATCTCTTTATTCGTTATAATTTTGAAGATACACTCTGTGGAAGATAGGGTTTTTGACTAGCCCTGAAGCTAGTCATAAACATGTGTTCCGGGTAAAAAAGTCATAAATTATTCATAGAGAATCCAAATGAAGTGAGACCAATTTCATTGGAAAGAGAACGGGATGTAGTTTATTGTGTACAAATTTTAGAATCTGATGTTAAATATTGAGTGCGAGGCATTCTATACAAGTTCTCTCTCCTGAATAAACCAGAATTGAATAAGGTCTACCATTCTCTCTATAACTTCTTTTTGGGGAGGATTCAAGGAGTGAAACTTGGAGTATTTTTAGAGAATACATTGAGTAATATTATCTATAGGATCAAAGTATTCCATGAATTGAAGAATTGCAAAAGTTGAAGAAGTCTCAGAAAGAATTATTAGGTTCTATGTGATGGTTGGTTGATGGTGATAATTTAATGTAAAGTTTTATTATCTCTCATATATTCTTGGGTGTAAGGAAGGGGAAAGGATGGAGAGGTCAAACATCTCTTGATATTCGAGGATTGTATCTTCCTTTTAGAATTTTATCCCTCCATTTATATTTGGAAGTTGTAGCTACCTTTGGAAGTCATTACTTCCCTTAAACAATAACTATTGGTTATTTCTCACATATTGTGCATGGTGTATTGTGGTGTATTGGTGTAACTCTTCTACTATCATTCATTTCTCATTGGATATAATTGAATATATAATCTGGTTGAAGTATAACTTGATTTTTTTTTTAAATTGTACTTGATGTTGATTCACCCCCCTCTCAGTCTCAAGGCTTGAGATGTGGAAATTGTTGTAGAATGGTAGCTGGTTCCCAAGTGGCATCTACTCAAGTTGTATCTTTCCATTGGACTAAGACTTCCTTGATGGTTTGATGACATAGACGATGTTCACACTAGTCCAAAACTGCTTGTGGTTGTATCCAAATGGATCCTTCTTCATCCAACTCGGGAAGGTTGGTTTGAGTTTGGCACTTAGTTCCAATCACCTTCTTTAAGTAGAAAACATGAAAAACAGGATGGAGCTTAGAATGACTGGTAAAAGATAATTGAAAGGCCACATGTCCCACATGCTTGAGAATGATATAAGGACCATAAAACTTGGGTTCCAGTTTCCGAAAATGGTCAACCTTGAGGGACTTTTTCTTGTAAGGTTGCAGTCGAAGAAAGACCTAATCCCCTTATGCAAATTGATGTTCAGAGAAACCTTGATCTGCTTGTTGCTTCATGCAATTTTGGGCCATGAATGATCTAAAAATGAAGAAGACTTGAAAAACTTGAATAAATATTGCAAGTGAAATGTTATGTGTTTAAGGCAACGGGATCAATTTGCAACACATAAATTAAGGATTACTTATGTAAAATACACATAGACAGTAGCATAAAACATTGAACATCAGCACATAAACACAACAACTTGATAAAGGAGTTCACCCCTCTTCGGGATACATCTCCTGGTCCAGCTTCCAATGGATCATTATTATTAAATTGCTCAAAGTGCTCAAAAACATGCCTTACAATTCTCAAATTGACAAACCGATTGCTCCAATGGCTTCCCAACGTCCCAAAACCCCTGTCTGGGTTCTTTTGGCACCTGAAACGGTCGAAAAGTGAAGAAGTTAGCCTCCTCGAAGTCTCCCTCTTCAACTTTGTTGTCTCTGGTTCTACAAATCGCACCCTTGTTCTCCAAACCTGGCTCACACGCTTATTAAAGCGTAAAAACTCAGTCCCGTATGCAACCGCGCACCGATACAAACCGTAGAACGGTTAAGGGCACGCCAGCCCCTAACCGCCTAGGCATCTGGGCACATGGCGCATGGAACCATAGGCTAGGCGCAAAAGTATTTTAACTGTTATAACTCCCGGGTGGTTAACCCACCGGTCAAACCATACACGCACTTAACCAAAGGTTAAAACATTCCCGCGCACATGTTTTAAATACAATGGAAACATATATATAAGTATTGCAATACATTCAATATATTGCAATGCAATACATTATAATGCATGCGCCAATGGTTGGGTTTTAAAATATATGTGGGTCATATGTATATGATGAGACCGTGGGTTGGGGCTTAGCCCCGACCCGTCCCCCTTTCCATTTAAAACAACATAGTAATTCAAATATATGTGCGTTGGAATATGAAACAAGAAACACGGGTCGACATAATGGTTAGCGGAAATTGTAAAGTCATATGTTGTGGGAGGTCTGGGGGTCGAACCCCGTGGCCTCCATTAATTTTACATAGCCATTATAAGCCAACCAATGAGGGACACGTGGTGCCCAAGCATTGGGCCATGTGTCCTCATAGCATTCGCTGCCAACGAGACACGTGTCAACACCTGATTCGCCAGCAACCATCCAACCAACAATTGCCACGCCATCACTGTACGGTCGTATGACCCTGCCACGTCACCGTACGGACTGTATGGAATGTATGGACAGCTACAGTCAGCATCCCAAATTTTTGCCTATTTGGCTTGGCGGACAGATCACGATATCTCCTCCATACGAACTTCGTTTGCGAAAGTAAATATACCGTTGGAATTAGGAAGACGAGACGGACACAATGGAACTATTTTCGTCGCATTCCGAGCACTTTGAAAATTGAGCAAAATTTGATCCCCTGATCAATGACCAAATTCACTTTGAGGGTATCGAGAATAGCCTCTCGAACTGTAATAATTTGGTCAACCGTATGGACCATAGAGACACCTGGTAAATATGAGAGAATTGAAGGTGGATTTTGTCCATATACCTCTTCAAAAGGAGTCGTGCAGGTAGTTGTATGGTACAAAGTGTTGTACCACCATTCACCTAGCGGTAACCATTGAGCCCATTGATTTTTCCTTTTCGAGGCAAAAAACCTCAAATATGTTTCCAAACACTTGTTGACAAATTCAGTTTTACCATAAGTCCGGGGATGATAAGTTGTGGTGAGATGAAATTGGGTGCCTTGTAGATTGAACAGTTCTTGCCAAAAAATGTTGGTGAAAGTTCAGTTGCGATCAGTAAAATAGAATGTGGCATGCCATGAATCTTGAAGACCTGATCCATGAAAAGTTGAGCCACATTGTGTTGGCACAGGGGCAGACCCAGGTTTCAATGCTACAAGAGCGCACCAACAAAACCCTAACTACTGATCCTTTCGGTAACACCTGTGAAGCAGATGAAGTCTCACCCGAGGTAGAGGCAAGGGTGGTTGTAGGACTCAAGTGTCTGCAACCTAAGATGGGACACAGATCTGTGATTATGTCGCTTACAGGGTGCTTAGCATCGATCATTCATCAATATTCAACCCTTATTATACTTCGCAAATAGCACTGAGCATCACAACATTCATTTATATCTAAAGTATTTCAGCACTTAGCAATAGTAAAAATATCATATCTAGTAGCTCAGCACTAAGCATCTTCATACAAGTCAGATCTACATTCACACATCTCTAATAAGCACAAAGCATAAGTAGATCTATCTAAATATATCAAATAACTTTAGCAAAAGCGGGGATAAACACATCAATTCAAAGAACAAAGCATAACACACAAATTTACATGGCTCACCCCCTCCCTGGGGCTACGTCCACCAACTCTTCTTATTTATTAGCGTCTTCAATTAGTTACAAGCACAGAGCCACCAAACCCTACTGCGCATAGGAAAAAAGATTTATGCAGCTTGCTAGATCCTTCTTTCTTAAGTTATAGCACAAAATCCTTCTACAACTTCTTACAGTAACTTGCACTCAGCTTTTGCAAGTCTCATATGGGCACTAAGCTCTTACAGACCTTACTTGCACTTAGCATACATCACATAAACATACTATTCGACTCCAAAATTTTCTTACATTGCTTATCCTTCTATTTATACATACAAAAGTGGGCCTAAGCATGGGTAAACCCATGGGCCGACATCCCTTTCCCATTACATATTCCCAAAAACCCAAAAAGGACCCAAAAGTGGGCCAAGATCCCCTGATCTCCACTCCATCTTGTGCTCCTGCTTCGAAAGGTTGTTGAAGTCCCAAAAATGGTCAATCATGACCAAGTAAGTCCCAAAACTTGGTCAAGGGACAATAGGCCCCCAACACTCACCTGTGACTCGTCCCAAGTCACTCTGGTCTCAACAATTTTTCTTCGAAATCCTCGAGCTTGGCTCGAGATGCTTCAACCTGTTGCATTGCTATGACCTCTTGCTTAGTGAATTCCTGTATCACTACGTCGTTTACAGGCCCTTCCAGGTGTTTCTCTATGGTGATGACAACATATTCAAGCTCTGCTCCTTGGCTTTCAACTTCAGTTCACAGTTGACATGCCTGCTCTTGCACTAGTTGAAGTCATTGAGAGACTTCCATCACTTTACTTTGGATCATGTGGATTTGTTGCCGGGTGGTGCATTTCTCATGAAACCTCTTCATCCTTTCGACTAGTGACAAGGCCTTCAGCTGCGCCTGTAGCATATCTGCGTGCTACTTTACTTCTTGGAGTTGTGACTCTAATGCTTGTAACTCTGGATTCTCTGTGAGGTTTTCATAAGTCTAAGCACTCCTAGAGCTCAGCTACTTGCTTTCCAAGGTAAGAGGTTTTAATATACCAACTACGTTGTGGGAAGTTGCTTCCCTTAGGTCTTGTATATCTTGAGGTGTCTTGGGAACAGTATGAAGTTCCAGATCTGTTATGCGCTGCTAAAGCTGCTGGATCACTCCTTCAAGTTGTGCCACCTGCTACGGGACTTGTTCTTCAGCTCTCACTTCTATGACAGTCACAGAGTGAAGTGCTCTGTTGACATGTTCCTTTACTTTTAGATGCTCTACGATCAACTACTTCTTGTTCTGTTATAACTGTGCTTTTTGCTCATCCCACTTCACTTGCAGGGAAAGCTTTTCCCATTTTGCATTACCTTGTTGCTCTACAGGTGCACTCTGTACTTGTATCAAAGCCCAGGTGGCTTGCGTTGTTTCTTTCTGAGCTCGTCGAAGGTGAGCTTCAACTGAGTCGGTGATTCGATGGAGTTGAGTTGGCTCATCTCCCATGTCTGGTGTACTTGCTGATAAAGGGGCAGTGGAGACTGCACGGCTGGATAGAAGTGCCTTCTGCACCCGTCAGAGCTCAACCTCAAGATGACGATACATTCCCTCCTTCTTAGCTTTGTGCTTGTCTGCTATCTCCAGCAAAGCATCATTTAGTGTTGCGACAATGAAGTCGAAGTCATCCGGGGTGAGGAAAGTCTCGAACTTGGTTCTGGTTTCTTTTATTTTCTTTCGAGACAAAGGATTTGGTGGGGAAACCTTCCTTTTATTTGATGGGTCCTCCTCATCGTTCTATGGTGTAGCCTCACCTTTGCTCTGTTCAAATTCTGTGCCATTTAGCTCTCCACCATTGCCTCCTTGCTCTGGTGAAATGGATGCAGTCCTAAAAAATGGGATGTCTATGTCCTGAACTTTTTCAGGCTTCTTTGTCTTACTAGGTCCAGGCGTATCCTACGCAGCTTCCAAGCTGTCTACATCGGACAACTCCGCAAGGTTGGCTGGAATAAGGAGGCTCGTCGACCATTCTTTAGTGATTTCCTCTAAGTATTCCTCTGTAAGTTTGAAATAGGACTGTAACTGCTGCTTATGGCCATCTGTGTGTGTTTTTATATAAATGAAGTGGCCATCTGTGTTGAACTTCATTAAGGACCGAAACCTGTGGAGGGTATTCGGGGTCATCTGAGGCTCGGACTGGATGGCTTGTTTCAACTGATTGTAATAAGTATGGAAGACGACATTGGATTGCCACTACTTTTTCATATCATTAGAGTACCACAAGGTACTGAAGTTCGTGGCCAGAGGTTTGAAGGGATCAATGTCGGGGAAGGTCACACCTTCCGACATTTCCCATGCAATGAATGTGATCAGTATGAGAAGCTAGCTGAAGTGGAACTCATAAAATTGGTCTTGTGCTTTTGGGAAATCAAGCTCTAGCTGGTTTACAAGGTACTGCACCCAATTCATCTGAAGTCCTTCTGTGCACTTCCCTACGAGATCAAATACGAATCCAGTCACTTGGGTGGGTTGGTTCTTGCGAACTAGCTTTCCTGTGATTTGCTGACATGCAAGGCGCATTGCACCACTCTGGATAGAGGCTACCTTTTAACCTCGCATGCCCTTCTCGACATCACCATAAGTCTCTTTTATTATCTGCGCTAATGCTCAGTCTGAGGTCTTTCCACAGTAAAACTCCTATGGGTCAGGGCCCTACATGCTCAGCCCTGTGATCCAATTGATCAAGGTTGGATCCACAATGATGTGGAGGTTCAACCATAAGTATCCTCTATGGTAACTCGACAGTAGCAACTTGATGCATGCGTTCACTTCCTGGTGTCTGTCGAAGTGCAGTATCTTCATCACATTAGGCAGTGTGGACTACGCGAGGTTATGGGTCCATGACTGCGGGGTAATATTTGAGTTCTTTCCTTTAGACCTGGTCAGATACTTGTGCAAGGTGAGCATATTGTAAGCCTTCATGTCACCAAGGTTCAAGTCACTAAACTTCAAGGTTGCAAGCTTATCCTGGTCAGCTCAAATTACGTGTATCCCTTTCAGGAGGTACGTTGTGACCAAAGCATAGTCAAAATCTTTGGGCACATTGTCTCGGTTGATGTCACCGCTTAGAGGGGGTAGGTAGGTAGGTAAAATGCTTGGAATTAGCTTAGCATTCATGATATCGTCTCTATGTTTAGTATGCTTCTCATCGGCCTGTCGGGATGATCCGGCTCGAGTAGTGGACGGAGAGGTTGGCAGTCCTTTTGTTGACAATGCTTGAACACCTGTAGACACTCTTCTCTCCAACATGAATCTTTCAGTCATTAAATCAAGGAGAACTTCGGTTACAGATTTTTCGACTGCGGTAAGTTCGTCGGACATAAGCGCTTGGGATAAATTATCGGGGTCACAATGATCCTAGACACTGCACAGGAATGAACAACAAGGGCATGATGATCACTGTATACACTTGCTAGTCTGTGGGCTTCAAATTCTCAGTTGGCAAAAGTGTTCTTCGTGCATGGCGCTACGATATAAATAGGCAATCTTGGCAATGGTTTTCTTTGCGATGTACCCTCTATAACCTATTGTAACTTATTGACCTTAGCATTCTTCTTACTTAGCTTCCTATCCTTCTTCCCTGTGAGCTTCATCTCAGTGGTTCTTTTCCCATTCTGAATCTTATTTTCCTTGGACATAGACACTTCGCCCTGCTGAGATTCTTTCCTAGGATTCAGGTGTATTACTTCTTCTTTTTCTGAGGTAGAAATTTTAGACTTTTGTATGTCTTCTGATGTTCTTATAGCTTCAAAATACGAGCTTCTAGTGTCAGATAGCTTTGATCTATTCTCCTATTCTTCAATCAATTGTGCGATCCTTCTAGTCATGAAATCCTTTAACTCTTGTCTCTTATTTTCTAAGACTTCTTCTTCTTCCTTCTTTCTAGCTTGATCTCTATAAACCCAAGGTTTTCCTAGTAACATGGTAAACATGGCACTGTCTTCAATGAATTTAATAATCTCAAAATCTTCCTTTGTCGAAGTTCCATTGACTGTCATAGCTATCTAAGCAATTTTTCCACATAACATTATTAGCTTTCCTCTGAATAATCCTATTCATCCTAATGAAGGGATCATAGTAGGCCTCCCTATAAATTCCCAAGTTCTTTCTGGCATAATATTCACTTGTGTCTCTTCATCAAGGACACAGTCAATGTCGAAGTCCCCTATTCTTGCTTCAATGCATTTTTTTTCTTTCAAAATCTCTGATAATCTGACATGTCAGTGATCATTCAAGGTGTCTTTCATCTGTAGTAATATCTTCTCTGATTCTTTTCGGGGTTCTATTGTTTCTGGATCTGCCTTAGGGTTTTCCTGGTTCAGATTCATTCTTTCAAGCTTAGCAATCATTCTAGGGAAATCCAACACTTCGTGGTCCATAGCTTTGCAACATAGACAACTAGGTCTTCCACCAGGGCACTACTTAGCTATATGGCCTAGTTTTCTGCAACTGTAACATAGGGTTAATCCTCTCTTTCTTTAAATGATCCCCAACCTCTTTTATACTATGCACTAGGATCGTGGTAGCTAGCCTGCAAAAAAATGTTTCTATGATCCTGCATCCATTTGTTAGTCCAGACATTCTTTATATGCATAGGTATAACATATCTATCATTATGCTTATCAAATCTACTCATATCAAACTTTCTTTCATCTATTAGCGCCCTATTTTTCAAACTAGGATGGATCCTATTAAACATACCTAGATCCATACTTTAGAAACAAAAATTTTCACTTATATTACTTTTACAGAGCACAAAGCCTCTAGATCTAAAACTTTTAACTACTTTTAGCTTTATTAGAGCACAGAGCTTATAGATCTTACCTCTTTTTAGTCAAGAATTCCCACTTTTGCCTTTTTTAAAGCACAAAGCATTCAGATCTTGATTCTTTTCTTTAGATCCGACCTATTTTCCTTAGATCGGGCTTCTTTCTTTCAGATCGGGCCTCTCTCTTCAGATCGAGCCTCTTTCCTTCAGTTCGGGCCTCTTTCCTTCAGTATAGAGCTTTACAAATCGGGTGGAATACTGTGCACTAGGGCACAGATCTTTGCACAAGACTTCTAGGCCAACCTTTTTGTGCAAAGATTCTTCTTCTCATTTCCCAGCAATCACAATTTCAGGTCTCGACAACGGAACCATTTTTTGGCATAGGGGCATACCCAGGGTTCAATGCTACAAGAGCGCACCAACACAGCCCTAACTACTGGCCCTTTCAACAACACCTGTGAAGTAGATGAATTCTCACCCAAGGTAGAGGCAGGGGTGGTTGCAGGACTCAAGTGTCTGCAACCTAATATGGGACACAGATCTATGATTATGTCTCTTACAAGGCACTTAGCATCGATCATTCATCAATATTCAACCATTATTATACTTCGCAAATAGCATTGAGCATCACAACATTGATTTAGATCTAAATTATTTCAGCACTTAGCAATAGTAAAAAGATCAGATCTAGTAGCTCAGCACTAAGCATCTTCATACAAGTCATATCTACATTCACACATATCTAAGAAACATGAAGCATAAGTATATCTATCTAAATATATCAAAGCACTTTAGCAAAAGCGGGGATAAACACATCAAGTCAAAGAACAAAGAATAACACACAGATTTATGTGGTTCACCCCCTCCCTGGGGCTACGTCCACCAACTCTTCTTCTTTATTAGAGTCTTCAATCAGTTACAAGCACAGAGCCACCAAAACCTACTGCGCACAGGACAGAAGATCCACACAACTCACTAGATCTTTCTTCCTTGCGTTATAGCACAAAATCCTTCTACAACTTCTTATAGTAAATTGCACTCAGCTTCTACAATTCTCATATGGGCACTAAGCTCTTGCATACCTTACTTTCACTTAGCATACATCACATAGACATACTATTTGACTACGATTTTTTCTTACATTGCCTATTCTTCTATTTATACATACAAAAGTGGGCCTAAGCGTGGGTAAACCCACGGGCCGACATCCCTTTCCCATTACATATTCCCCAAAACCCAAAAAGGACCCAAAAGTGGGCCGAGATCCCGTGATCTCCACTCCATCTTGAGCTCCTTCTTCGACAGGATGTCAAAGTCCCAAAAATGGTCAATCATGACCACATAAGTCCCAAAACTTGGTCAAGGGCCAACACATTGGATGTTGTAAATGGTTGTTGAAGAGCACACAAATGAGCATACTTGGAAAGATGATCAACTATGACTATGACGACTGATTTATTGCCTGATTTAGGTAAGCCTACAGTAAAATCCATAGATATATCCCACCAAATAGCAGGTGGAATCGTAAGCGGTTGTAGTGTGCCAGGATATTTGATTGTTTCTCCCTTGTTGTGTTGACACGCATCACATTCAGCCAAAAAATTATGAACTTCGTGTTTCATACCATCCCATAAAAAATAAAGTTTGACCCTATCATAGGTTTGACCCGGAGTGCCCAACTGTGGGTGTAGCATGAAGCTCAGAAAGTACCGTCGATTTAAGTTTCGATTGCTTACTTAAATACAAATGGCCTTTGTATCAAATCTCATCATGGAGCCAAGAGTACCCTGGGGAAACTGGGAAATTGGACTGCAATCGTTGTATTAGATGCAAACTTTTGGGATCGTGTAGCCATTCCTGGCGAACATCTTGGATCCAATCTAGTACAATGAAGGAGAGAGAAAAAGGGACCCTTCATCTTCATATTTTATAGAAAGTGCATCAACAACCACATTGTATTTTCCTTTCTTGTAAATAATCTCATAATCATATCCAAAGAGCTGAGTCACCCATTGTTGTTTCTCTAGGGAGGAAATGTGTTGTTCCAAAAAATACTTGAGGCTTTAATGATATGTCTTAATTTGGAAGCATTGCCCCAATAGATAAGGGTGCCAAATATCAACGACATGCAGAATAACCAACATTTCCTTTTCATAGATTGATTTTCCCAAATTTTTCTCAGACAATTATTTGTTGGTAAAGGCCAAAGGTCAACCCTCTTGCATAAGGAAATCACCAATTCCTTTCCCTGAAGCATCACATTCCAAGACAAAGGTCTTTGTGAAATTAGGAAGGGCCAGGACAGAAGTGGTGCACATGGCCATCTTCAAGGTTTGAAAAGCCTAAGCAGTTGTTGGAGTCCAAGTGAAAGAATTCTTTTTAAGGAGTGCATATAGAGGTGCCTCTATCTTTCCATAATTCTTAACAAACTTCCGATAATAACCTGTTAAGCCCAGAAATTCACGCAAGCTTTTGAGAGTCTTTGGGTGAGGCCAATCTTGCATAGCTTTAATATTTTTAGGATCCAACCTAATTCCGGCCTTGCCAATAAGATGACCCAAGTACTTGACTTCTAAGGCGCCAAAAGAACATTTAGATTGTTTCAGGAAAATTTGTTGCTGAGAGAGTAGATGGAGAACTTGATCCACATGATCAAGATGGTCTGTCCAAGTTTTTCTATAGATGAGGATATCATCAAATAAAACTAAGACAAAATGATGGAGAAAAGGATGAAAGACATGATTCATGAGGCTTTGGAAAGTGGAGGGATCATTACACAAGCCAAACAGCATGACCAAAAAATCATAGTGGCCCTCATGAGTTATAAAGGAAATCTTTGGAATTTTTTCCTCTTTCATATAGATCTAGTGGTAGCCAGAACGAAGATCAAGTTTAGTAAAGAACTGGGCTCCACTCCATTCATCCAATAGGTCATCAATGACAAGAATGGGAAATTTGTCTTTAATGGTGAGTTTGTTGAGAGAGTGGAAGTCAGGACACATGTGCCAAGAACCTTCTTTCTTAAGGACCATGACCACGGGAGAAGAGTAGGGGATCATACTAGGGCAGATAACACCTGCGTTGAGAAGTTCTTGAACAATTTTCTCAATTTCATTTTTTTGGGAAAAGGGGTGATGATAGGAACATATATTGGGAGGAATAATTCTTGGGACAAGGGGAATGGAATGATCATGAACACCACGGGAAGGAGGGAGTCCCTGGGGAGTGGAAAAAACCACTTGATATTTAGAGAGGATGGATTGGAGGCCCTATGCCATAGAGGGTGTCTCATTTTCTTGTATGGCATGGAGTTGGGAAATAATTCCAGAATGACCTTTTTTTAGCATCTTTTCCATGTGATGGGAACTATTGATCTCTGGGGAACCGACGATGATGCCTTGGAACTTATATTGTTGGCCCTCCTAATCGAATTGCATGGTTAATTCAAATAAATCCATGAGAATGGAACCCAAAGTCCTTAGCCATTCTTCACCCAACACAATGTCAGACCTGCCCATGTTGATAGCAAAACATATGATATTTCAGGTGGTATTCACCAATTTGGAGATGCAAATTTTCACAACCCCCTCCACATTTCATGGACCCACCATTGGCATACATGATTTGGAAATTATTGAATGCATGGATATAGCAATTAGTTTCTTGGGCGATGTAACGATGAATAAAATTATGGGTGCTTCCACTATCAATAAGAATGATGACCTTCCTATGCTTGATGTAACCATTAACTTGAGGGTTTCGGGAGTAGAAAATCCAGTGAGAGAATTTAAGGAAATGACCGGTTCTACTTCATGAGGGTCTGAGGGAGGGGTTATGTTAGTGGGTTTAGGTGAGACGGACATAAGGCGAGCCTTAACATCCTCTTCTGAAACATCCTCCGTGATGGCCATAAAAATATTTTGTTCCTTACACTTGTGTCCCAGTGACACAACCCACCCTCGATGGCACGGTCGCTCTCACCAGGACCTTCAACAACGTGGCCCGAAGAATTAACAACTCTTCAAACTCCCTCGGGAGTCTTTTACCCACAGTGCGCTTCTTGGCGATCTCCCTTTCGCCAGTCGGGAAATCGGGTTTCGTGGATTCGCGAACCTTGTGCACACCTTCCGTGCAATATGAAACTCTGAACCCCGATCCCTGATGTCAATGGTCATCACTTCTGTGTATCGGGGATTTCCCTATCGGGAAATCGGCAAATTAAAAGAGGCGATTTACTCACCTTTAAAAACCTCGAATGCTGATGTGCGATGCCACATGCTGTCCTCCGCTCCATCTCCATGGGACCCCTCGCAACTCGGGGCTTCGCTGTCTCTCCGTGCTCCCTTCTACTTCAAAAACACCGAAGTGTCGAGTCCCGACTCCTCAGGGTCTTGTGCCACCTGTCCCTCCGATGGTCGACGGCTCCGATTAAATCGGCTCCGATTAAATCGGGAAATCGCAACTCGCGATTTCGACGTGCATGCAACTCTTGCACTCACCAACCCTAATATGCTGATATTCGATGACAAATGTATTCTCTTGTGCACCTGCGAGTTAACCCCCTCGCAACTCCTCCGCGATCTGATGGTCTGCGGGATTTCGTGAAACTTCACTGGGATTACAAGCCATCGTTTCTCTTCCTTTTGAGAACTCTTCCTACTCCCAAGGCTCGATTCTGTTCACGCTCCTCCTGGGTCTGTTCCCATGATGCTTGCAAGGAACTATCCCTCTTGAGATTTGTTCCTCTGACTCCTTCAGAGACCTCTCATGCACTTCCTGTGCTCAACTTCCCACAACTCTCAAAGAGTTGAAGTCGTCTAGACCCTGTGCAATTCTGCCAACAACAGTCCAGTCCTCCTTCTCTCAGACTCGTTTCTGATACTTTCAATCCATCGCGCACTTCACCTACACGGTTTGAATAACTCAACACAATTCTGACAGAGGGAATAAGAGTTAACTGTAGAGCCCCCTCAACGCACTCTATGCGGAGGAATTCAACTGCACTCTATGCAGGAATCTTCTGGCTCAAACAGGGAAACAATTGGAACTTATCTCCTCATTCTCTCAGGTTTCGAACTTGCCATGCAATCACATATGAAGCATATAGAAGAAAGGCATAAAAAGAAGCAAGTATGCAACAGCATAATATCAACAACACACAGAAAACAAACACATCCATAGAATTGAATCGAAGTCCTTCTCCTATTAATTCAATCTGTACATGGGTGTTCTTCACAAGTTCTCTGCTTGTTCTTATTGCTCGTAAATGCTAATCTGATGATAATCTGAATAACACAATGTTACAAAGGAGGGTGCCTATATTCCGTTTTCCCTCTCGAAAGCAAAACTGTCTAATCTACAGTTAATTCCTATCTAACAACATTAAAACTATTAAATGCCTTCCTATCTATAATATAATACAAGTGCGCTTCTTATGAATGTTTTCATTCAAATGGCGGCGCAACAATCTTCAAAGCAATTCAAAAATGTATGTGCTGGTGCTGTCCATATGTATGTTCTTTACTCCACGCGCTGGCTCGCTTGATGAAGTGTAGATGCTCCTGCATCATACTCCTCAGCTCAAAAAAATTTCATGGGCTCCTGTCCACGAGCTCCTGCGCAGTCTGACCATGCCTCTGTATCACTGCATCTGTTTCCCAGCTGGCATCCTCCACTGGGTGGTTCTTCCATTTCACCAGGTATTCAAAATACTGCTTTCTCTTGGTCTTCTGGTCTGCTCTTTTATCCAGTATGCACTCCATCTGAGGCTTCTGCGCAACTGGTAATTGCTTCTGCCACTAGACCACTAGTTCCTCGGTTCCAATGTCTACTTCACCAGCCCTGTAGGGGTATAAATCCAAAATATTGAAAATCAGAGATATCCCGATGCCCTCTGGCAACTCAAGCTCATATGCATTCTCCCCGAACTTCTTCAGGACTCTGCATGGCCCGATTTTATTCATCTTGAGCTTGTTATATGTTCCCCTTGGGAACCTTTCCTTCCTCAGGTGCGCCAGAACCATGTCTCCAACTTCAAACTGAAGCTGCCTCTTTCTCTGATCGGCTTTGCGCTTATATTCTTGATTCTCCTTCTGCAGCCGCTGCTTCACCTGACTGTGAAGTTCTTGCATCGCTTCAGCGAATTCTTCAGCCCTCGCACTGCTAGTTTCAGCCTGTTCTGACTCCCTGAGCTCAGAAACTCCTCTCGGTTGTGTCCCATACAAAATTTGAAATGGGCTCTTACCTGTACTTCGATTCACTGAATCGTTGTACGCAAATTCTGCCTGTGGTAGGATCTGATCCCAACTGCTATGATGCTCAGTTACCAGGCTTCTCAATAAATCCCCCAAGCTCCTGTTGACCACTTCCGTTTGTCCATCTGTCTGGGGGTGATAAGCAGAACTGAATGCCAAATCAGTCCCCATCTTCTTCCATAGCGTCCTCCAAAAGTGACCTATGAACTTCGTGTCTCGATCCGAGACTATGCTTCTCAACAATCCATGCAATCGCACAATCTCTTTGAAAAATAAGTTCGCGATGTGGGTTGCATCGCTGGTCTTTTGACACGGGATGAAATGTGCCATATTCGAGAATCTGTCCACTACTACAAAAATGGAATCCACGCCTCTCTGCATTCTCGGTAATCCCAAAACAAAATCCATACTAATTGCCTCCCATGGTCTCTCTGGTATAGGCAACGGCTGATAGAACCCTGTGTTCTGTTTTCGGCCTTTCCCATGTTGACATATCCTGCATCGATCAACAAATATTTTAACATATTCCCTCATGCCCGGCCAAAAATATGATTCGCTCAACTTGGCAAATGTTTTGTCATGCCCAAAATGACCTGCTAAGCCTCCGCTGTGTTTTTCCTTTACCAAATTCTCTCTCATAGAGAAATTTGGAATACATAGTTGATTGCCTTTGAAAAGCAATCCATTCTGGACCAGGTAGTCAATCCATGGACTCCGATCCCTGAGAACTAGGTTCTCGGCTGCCTCGTATGCCTCGCCAAAGTCTGCGTCACCTGAATACATATCCTTTAAATTTTTAAAACCCAAGGTTTTGACTCTGAACTCCTGCAGCAACAAGCACTTCCTGCTCAAGGCATCAGCCACCTTGTTCGTAGTCCCCAAAATGTGCTTTATCACAAACGTGAAATTCTGCATGTACTCTACCCACTTCACATGCTTCTGGTTCAACTTCTCCTATTGACTCACGAACTGCAATGCATGATTATCACTGTACAGAACAAATTCCTTGGGTATGAGATAATGCCTCCACTTTTTCAATGCCTGTATAATGGCATAGAACTCTTTATCGTAGGTGGAGTACTTCAGCTTTGCATTATCCATATTCTCGCTGTA
>JZKD02S1768501.1:348199-365025 GCA_000966675.3 Picea glauca | reverse complement strand
TACAGAACTTAGTTGATTAGTAACCGTATTAAATTCATTTAAATGATCTGCAACAGACCCACCTTCTGACATATTCATATTAAATAATCTCTTCATTACAAATACCTTATTCGACACCGAGGGTTTTTCATACAATTTGGCCAACGCGTTCATCAAACCCTTCGTTGTCTTTTCTTTTGAAATTTTGAAAGCCACCGATGGTGCCAGGCTCAGTCGTATCGTTCCTAGAGCCTTTCTTTCAAGAATCTCCCATTCTTCATCCTTCATGGCCGCCGGCTTATTTGCTACTCCGCTCAATGGTAGGAATAGATCCTTCTGATATAAATAGTCTTCCATCTGCATCTTCCATAACTAGTAGTTTTGGCCGTTAAATTTCTCGACCCTAAACTTTCCATCTTCCGACATTTCTCCCACTCGAACCAAGAACCCTCTTTTCCTGCGAATTACCTTATGCTATGATACCAGTTGTTAGAAAAAAAGGACCGCGGAGCAATAAAATAAAACAAATGTAGAAACAAAACACAGAAGACACACAATACAAGAGAGACATAGATTTATGTGGTTCACCCAGTGTGGGCTACATCCACCAGAGAAATTTCCAGGTCCTTCCTTTATTATTATTCAGCAAATGAAGGGATACAACCTACAGCAAAACCCATTGTAACTTCCTCTTCTTTCTCTAACAGTCTCCTCTCTTAGAATACAATATTCACCATCCATCATAGCCACGATACATTTCCCTCATAAAAGAGGGTTTCCTTCTAGGGAAAAAAACCCTAACATAATCTCTACTGTTGGATTTGCGACCTTATAATGGACAGTCCAGATTTACAATGAAATTACAATAAACTTTTACAAGGAAATTTTTGCTTCGGGGGCTTCACCCCCAAACCCCCGATGGGGGCTCGCTTGCCCCCAGACCCCCCAGTCAGGGGGATATCCCCCCCGGACCCCGTAGAGGGGGTACCCCCCCTCTTCACTCCCCCACGTGGAAGAGTGTACATACTTCTGGGGTGTAAATACTTCATGGGGTATAAACACGCCTAAAAGCAAGGACCTCTGAATCAGGAAGATAATCAGGCTCCACAACCAACAATGTGGTGGTTGATGCCTTTTCCAGGAAATATGAAGAAGAATGGTCCCTCTTTTCCCTCTCATTCCTTTTCGCTAACTGGATTCATGTTTTTCGTAAGGAATGGTTGCAAGACCCCAAAATTTCCAGCCTAATCCAACAACTGCAATAGGATCCCCAAGCTACTCTAGGGTACTCTTCGAACAATGATGAGTTTTCCTATAAACGTTGCCTATATTTAAGCAAATAGTTGGCCCTTAAATCCACGGTGCTCTCTAAGTTTCATGCTTCACCTACCGTGGGTCATTTAGGTTTTACCAAAACTTATGAACGGGTCGACCATTCTTTCTTTTGGGATGGTATGAAATAGGAAATCCACACCTTTGTCTTCGAATCTGATACTTGTTAATGAAATAAGTACAAGAATGTCAAACCTCCGTAAACACTCTAACCACTTCCACTTCCACCTACTATTTGGACTAATGTTTCTATGGATTTCATTGTTGGCTTACACAAATCATGCAATAAGTCAGTCATCATGGTGGTCATCTATCATCTTTCCAAATATGCTCACAACATCCATAGTGGATCAAAGTTTTATGGATAATATCTTCAAACTCCATGGAATTCCTCATTCTATTGTTTTTTATCGAGATCCAACTTTTACCATTAATTTATGGTGAGACTTATTTAGGCTCTAGAGCACCCAGTTACATCTCAACACAACCTAACATCCTTAGACTAATGACCAAATGAAAGCATTCACCAAATGTTTGCAAACATATTTGAGGTGTTTTGCGTCCGACAAACAACATCAATTGGTTCAGTGGTTACCACTAGCTGAATGGTGGTACAACACCTCTTACCATACTACCACTCACATGACTCCCTTTGAAACAGTGTATAGACAAAAGCCACCATTGATTATTCCATACATGTTGGGTGTCTCAAAGGTTCAAGAGATTGACCACAATTGTATAGTCTATACGACCATTCTCTGTACTCTCAAAGAAAACAAATTCATGGCTCATAACCGCATGAAGCAACAGGAAGATCCAGGTCGCTCTGAACCTCAATTTGTTGAAGGGGACTAGTTTCTCCATCTACAACCATACAAGAAGACTTCACTAAAATCCCAAAAGTTTCAGAAAATTTCCCCCAAATTTTATGGTCCTTATACTATTCTAAAATGCATGGGACCAGTGGCATATCAGTTAGCCTTGGCCAGTCACTCCAAGCTACATCATGTTTCTCATGTCTCATGCCTGAAGAAAGTGATTGGCACCATTGCGACACCTAGAATAGTCTACGAGAGTTGGATGAAGAAGGTTCCATTTGGTTGTAACCACAATCCATATTGGACCAGTGAGACCGTCGTCTCTATCAGTGCACCATAAAGGAAGGTTTAGTTCAATGGAAGGATACTCCACTAGAAGATGCCATATGGGAGTCAAATACCATTCTGCAACAATTTCTTCACCTTAAGCCTTGAGGACACAACTCTTTTTCAAGGGGGAGGGCATGTTAGGGACCTAACCTCCCTAAACCACCACATAGATAGAATAATATATTTTCCATGTAATAAAGGTCGACATTAGTCAATAAGGCCTATTTAATAAATATGAACAAGTCAATGTAAGAAGACCTAATATAAGTTTATGCTTCTCGAAATATCTTCCTCTAGAATGTTCTTTAGAAGATATAATTAGTATAAATAAGAGTAGGAGGCATGAGAGAGATTTGTCTTGAGAATTATTGTAATAGAGCTCTACTCTACTGGAGGTTTCCCCCTCGAAGAGGCAAGTGAAAATTGTTTTCTTTAGATAAAGGTATTATTTTTGGTATTGCTTTTCTCAATATTTTGTTATTCCATTGATATCTATTGAATATTCCTATTTCTACATATTATATTACATCTTGTACCTTACATCATAGATAATCCCTTGTTGATTGTTAATTGAATGTTGGGGGGAAAAGCACGTGAAAGTATTACTCTAAAAACCTTAGTTGAAGATATTCTTATCATAAAAATGATGTTGTTAATTTCACTTTCATGCATGTGTTTAGAAAAAGTAATGGATCTGTTTGTCCAAAGAAGTATTAGTTGTGGACCCTAGAATTTGGAATAGATGGGAAATACAAGGGGACTCCATAATAGTTCTTGAGCCACAACCTTTATGGATAAGGCTTATTATTTATTTTATAATATTTTGTTGTTGAGAGGGCCTGGTTCTTCACCCAGAGGTTTCGATTTAGAATAATCACTTGATGTATAAGAGGATCTTTTATCTTTCTTACTTTACTATTATTAAAGCTACTAGAGTACTATATAGAAGAACATAAAATTTCATAAAATTTCACTTAGTAGGTGATATCATAGATAATTAAATAGCATTTTGACCTCAAAATCTTACGAGAGATTGTACTCAAAAGGGGAGAAGTCGTCATTGTGCTATGTATCATATAGACTACTTTTGAGTTTTTGAGGAAGGTCGAAAAAACATGGGAAAAAATGATTATTAAGGATGCAATTCATGATTAATAAGTTTTATTAAATTTTGATAAAAAAATCAAATTAAAATAAAAATTAATTTTTAAATTTATATATACAAAAACTAATTTTACCAAAACAAAATCTATATATATATATAGATATAATATTTATTTTGATTTAAGTTTATATCAACATTTTTATTAATCTAATATGATGTTTGTAATTCTAGAAATAAAATGTGTAAGGATTTTTTAAAACGTCCAAAGTTTCGAGTAGACACTCCACCCATTATCAAGGATGGGTGGAGTGTGCACCCAAAAAGTTGGACATTTCAAAAACTCCTTACACTGTTTATTTTCAAAATTACAAATAACATTATGAGGAACTGTTAAAATCTCCATACTTAATTTTTTTTTTTTGTAAATAAAAAGAGGAATTTCCTATTACTTAGCTTTTAGAGTACAAAAAATGTCACGTGGCTACAGTCTGCCATCTGTTCCATCGAATTAGCGGAAACTGGAACAAGTGGCACATTGTGATGTCATTGTTCAAAATAGAAATCCACTGTTTTCCCTACCAAATGGAAACCAGAGCAAGTGGTGGATTCGAGTTCTTGTTGAACTGTGCTATGCAACTAAGAAATATTATCAACTAAAAAAAGAAGAAAGAACTGTAAAACTGCATTGTAGCAGTGCAGAGAGTTGAGCTGAGAGTGATCGAGGTGGCCAAAGTAGAGAAATTATGCATTTGCACCTGGGGGCATGTCGCTCGAATCGTCGTTGAGGGGGTCCGCCCTGGGTTGGAGCACGAAAGGCCTCGCACAGGTCGGACAACGTTGGGTTGCTCGTGCATTTGAGAAGGCTTCATAGAGCATGTCAATTCACTGGTGCATGAGGGTGTCTCGATATATTTGGTCAACCATATGGCTCTGTAGCTCAAAGACGAGCTTGAGCTGCTCCGAATGGAAGAAGGTTGGTGGAGCCTGGTAGAAGTCAGGGAGTGTCAAGAGTGGTGGAGGTGCCAAGACTGGGTCGCCCTCCACCTCTGCGTTTAAGACCACCACCACCTTTCCTGGGTCCATCAGTGTCACTTCCATAGCCTCCACCGCCTTGAGCTCCTCGCCCCCAGAGTCTGTGTTCTGAATTGTGGCCACAAATTCCAAATGGAGGAATTCCTCCTCAATTATACAAGTGGCCTCTTCCCTGGTAGATTTTGCTTGTTGGAATATGGTTGGGGTGCTAGTGCTTACTGGAATATGGTTGGGCGGTTGTCAATTATCCGACACTATGAAGAGGATGGATTCTGGAGGAAACTATATGGGTTCCTCTGGAATCTCCTCCTCAACGTATACCATTGGCGACGTTCTTCGTTTCTCTCATCGTTGAGTCTGAGCAATGGATAGGGCATTCTCCAAACTCTGCACCCTCCACTATCTAGCAACAAAACTATACCAGGCTGGGCCACGCCTCCGCCTGCCTCTTTCCCTTGGCATGGCGAGGTCAGGAAGGCTGATAATGCGCAGGGCTAATGCAATGAAAGCCAACTAGACGCAGATCCAGTTCTTAGAGCAGCCAGGTTGATGGAGCGCAAAGGAGAAATGGAGCCAACCTCGTCTGAGTGGGAGTAAAATGCTAAGGCACGACATGACCACTGTACCGAGCCTCCCACTGCAATTACACCTTGTGGCCTCCATTCTTCTCACGCGAGGAAGTTGTCCTCCCCTTCTCGATAGACAGTAATGGCCTCCCTCCATTTAAGAATGAGGTGAAGGGTGTCGACTTGCCATATTAATGGCTTGGGTTTCGGGCAGGCTACGTGGCCTCCTGTTGCTACATGGCACCCCATCCCGAAAATTTGCATACTTAAATTTAATATGATTATTTTTTTTTAACGATTATATCTTTATTAGATTTTAAATTAAAAAATATTGAAAAAAACAAACAATTTGAATCTCATATTTAATTCATTAAATTTAAGAAAAATAAATAAATAAATAAATTTATTACTAAAAATAAAAAATAATAAACCATAAAATATATTTATGTAAACTAAACCATTATATCATATCCAAAATAACTAAACTATAATCTTAAATTAAATTATTATTATTATTAAACATTAATTTAAAATAAAATATTAAAACTAATAAATAATAAACTCGTATTCAATCTCCTCTGGATATCTTGTAAGACATAAGGGAAGCAACAGTACCTATTATTTGTAAAAACTCATTCATGAAAATTTAAAACTAATAATTTTCTAGATATTTAATGTTATACACTAACCACAACATCTAATGTTTTATATAATAATGAATAAACTAAATACGTTGAACTAGAGCAGAAGGTTCTTTGATGGGAATATCATCCCACTCTATGATGGGTGCTACCATCGAAGTTAAACACTTTTTAACATCTTGCGAAGAACAACTTCACACGAAAGATCCCTGAATTCATCAACAATATGAGTGACTTGACCAGTCGGGTCGAAAATCAATGTTAGCAAATTGATTAGGTGGATATGGTTTTAATTACAGATGGCTAGCTACTTTGTGCAATGTTTTTCTATTTTACTAATGTTTCAAAAATGCTAATGTTTCAGTCTTAGCAAATTGATTTGGTGGATTTGGTTTTAATTACTGATAAGTCTTCCTAGCTAGGTACTTTGTGGAATGTTTTACTATTTTACTAAGTCATAAGTTAAAGATTTTATGAAACTAAGATATTTTTTGGACATATTTATCAAAATAAAGTAAAAATTGTTACATTTTTATATTTAAATAATTATTTCTATAGAATCATAATTCGTGTAAATTTATATTACCTAATTCCAATTAAAAAACCATTTCATAACACAGCTAACCAACACCTTTTATTAACATCACTTGGAATTGAATACAATAAACTAAACACATTGATCCAAAGAGGAAGATTCTCTAATGGATATATGATTTATATATGTCCAAATCAACTAGAAGTTAATAATCAAGTTTTATATGATATTGAATATACTAAATACTTGACTCCAAAGGTTATTATATACCAATACTACACCCTAATGACATCACTTGGAATTGAATACAATAAACTAAACACATTGACTCAAAGAGGAAGGTTCTCTAATGGAGATATGATTTATATATCTTGAAATCACCTTGTAGTTAGTAATCAAGCTTTATATGATATTGAATATACTAAATACTTGACTACAAAAGGTTATTATATACCAATACTACACCCTAATGACATCACTTGGAATTGAATACAATAAACTAAACACATTGACCCCAAGAGGAAGATTCTCTAATGGAGATATGATTTATATATCTCAAAATCACTTTGTAGTTAGTAATCAAGTTTTATATGATATTGAATATACTAAATACTTGACTCCAAAAGGTTATTATATACCAATACTACACCCTAATGGCATCACTTGGAATTGAATACAATAAACTAAACACATTGACTCAAAGAGGAAAATTTTCTAATGGAGATATGATTTATATATCTTGAAATCACCTTGTAGTTAGTAATCAAGTTTATATGATATTGAATATACTAAATACTTGACTCCAGAAGGTTATTATATACCAATACTACACCCTAATGACATTACTTGGAATTGAATACAATAAACTAAACACATTGACCCAAAGAGGAAGATTCTCTAATGGAGATATGATTTATATATCTTGAAATCACCTTATAGTTACTAATCAAGTTTTATATGATATTGAATATACTAAATACTTGACTCTAGAAGGTTATGTGATGGGATATATGATATTTACTACTATATTTAAATACTTAAGGATGCAATTCATAACATTATGAGGAACTGTGAAAATCTACATACTTAAATTTAATATGATTATTTTTTTTAAATGATTATATCTTTATTAGATTTTTAAATTCAAAAATATTGAAAAAATCAAACCATTTGAATCTCATATTTAATTCATTAAATTTTAATAAACAAAAAATAAATATATAAACTTATTACTAAAATTAAAAAAGAATAAACTTTAAAATATATTTATTTAAACTAAACCATTATATCATATTTAAAATAACTAAACTATAATCTTAAATTAAATTATAATTATAATAATAATTATTATTAGACAATAATATAAAATAGAAGTGTGCTTTTAAGGCATTCCTTGAAAATGCCTTAAAAGCAGGCAAAATGCTCGGAATCAGCTTGGCATTCGCGATATCGTCTCTGTGTTTAGTACGCTTCTCATCAGCCTGTCGGGATGATCCAGCTCGAGTAGTGGATGGAGAGGTTGGTAGTCCTCTCGTCGATGATGCTTGAGCACCTGTAGACACTCTTCTCTCCAACATGACTCTTTCAGTCATTAGATCAAGGAGAACTTCGGTTATAGATTCTTCGACTGCGGTGAGTTCGTCGGACATACACGCTCGGGATAAATTATCGGGGTCACAATGATCCTAGACACTGCACAGGAATGAAAAAAAAGGGCGTGATGATCACTGTATACACTTGTTAGTCTACGGGCTTCAAATTCTCAGTTGGCAAAAGTGTTTTTTGTGCATGGCGCTACGAGATAAATAGACAATATTGGCAACGGTGTTCTTTGCAACGGGTATGAGCCTCATTACTTCTTGTTATGCTTGTTATGGCGTGGTCCAATGGTCTAGTGATGAGCCATCAATGCATTCCGACCCATTCGGAGTGGTATTCGAATGGATATATCAGCTTCCAACGATTATATTGTTTCGCCATGGCGAAGTGCCCTATGTCGTTGTTCTGGTATCCCGACGAAGCTCCAATGTTGCAAAGTTTCTTTTTGCGATGTACCCTCTGGAACCTACTGTAACTTATCAACCTTAGCCTTATTCTTACTTAGCTTCCTATCCTTCTTCCTCGTGAGCTTCGTCTCGGTGGTTCTTTTCCCATTTTGATTCTTATTTTCCTTGGACATAGTCACTTCGCGCTGCTGAGATTCTTTCCTAGGATTCAGGTGTATTACTTCTTCTTTTTCTGGGGTAGAAATTTCAGCCTTTTGTATGTCTTCCGATGTTCTTATAGCTTTGAAATACGAGCTTATAGTGTCAGATAACTTTGATCTGTTCTCATGTTCTTCAATCAATTGTGCGATCCTTCTAGTCATGAAATCCTTTAACTCTTGTCTCTTCTGTTCTAAGACTTCTTCTTCTTCCTTCTTTCTAGCTTGATCTCTATCAACCCAAGGCTTTCCTAGTAACATGGTAAACATGGAACTATCTCCAACGAATTTAATAATCTCAAAATCTTCCTTTATCGAAGTTCCATTCACTGTCATAGGTATCTAAGAAATTTTTCCACATAACGTTATCAACTTTCCTTTGAATAATCCTATTCATATTAATGAAGGGATCATAGTAGGCCTCCCTATAACTTCTCAAGTTCTTTCTGGCATAATCTTCACTTGTGTGTCTTCATCAAGGACACAGTCAGTGTAGAAATCCCCTATTCTTGCTTCAATGCATTCTTTTTCTTTCAAAATCTATGGTAATTTGACATGTCGGTGGTCATTCAAGGTGTCTTTCATTTGTAGTAATATCTTCTCTGATTCTTTCTGGGGTTCTATTTTTTCTGGATCTGCCTTAGGGTTTTCCTAGTTCAGATTCATTCTTTCAAGCTTAGCAATCATTTTAGGAAAATCCAACACTTCGTGGTCCATAGCTTTGCAAAAAAGACAACTAGGTCTTCCACCAGGGCACTACTTAGCTAAATGGCCTGGTTTTGTGCAACTGTAACATAGGCTTAATCCTCGCTTTCTTTTAAATGATCCCCAACCTCTTCTGTACTGTGCACTAGGATCATGGTAGCTAGCCTGCAAAAAACTCTTTCTAGGATACCGAATCCATTTGTTAGTCCATACATTCTTTATATGCATAAGTATAACATATCTATCATTATGCTTATCATATCTACTCATATCAAACTTTCTTTCATCTATTAGCTCCCTAGTTTTCAAACTAGGATGGATCCAATTAAACATACCTAGATCCATACTTTAGAAACAAAAATTTTCACTTATCTTACTTTTACAAACCAAAAAGCCTCTAGATGTAAAAATTTTAACTACTTTTACCTTTATTAGAGCACAGAGCTTACAGATCTTACCTCTTTTTAGTCAAGAATTCCCACTTTTAACTTTTTTAGAGCACAAAGCGTTCAGATCTTACTTCTTTTATTCATATCTGACCCCTTTTCCTTAGGTGGGGCTTATTTCTTTCAGATCGATCCTCTCTCTTTAGATCGAGCCTCTTTCCTTCAGTTTGGGCCTCTTTCCTTCAGTACAAAGCTTTACAAATCGGGTGGAATACTGCGCACTAGGGAACATATCTTCGCACAAGACTTCCAGGACAAACTTTTTGCACAGAGCTTCTTCTTCTCATTTCCCAGCAATCATATTTTCAGGTGCTGACAACGGAACCATTTGTTTGCACAGGGGCATACCCAGGGTTCAATGCTACAAGAGCGCACCAACAAAACCCTAACTACCGGCCCTTTCGGTAACACCTGCGAAGTAGATGAAGTCTCACCCAAGATAGAGGCAGTGGTGGTTGCAGGACTCAAGTGTTTGCAACCTAATATGGGACACAGATCTGTGATTATGTCATTTACAAGGCACTTAGCATCGATCATTCATCAATATTCAACCATTATTATACTTCGCAAATAGCACTGAGCATCACAACATTCATTTAGATCTAAAGTACTTCATCACTTAACAATAGTATAAAGATCATATCCAGTAGCTTAGCACTAAGCATATTCATACAAGTCAGATCTACATTCACACATATCTAAGAAGAACAAAGCATAAGTATATCTATCGAAATATATCAAAGCACTTTAGCAAAAGTGGGGATAAACACATCAAGTCAAATCACAAAGCATAACACACAGATTTACTTGGTTCACCCCCTCCCTAGGGCTACGTCCACCAACTCTTCTTCTTTATTAGTGTCTTCAATCGGTTACAAGCACAAAGCCACCAAACCCTACTACGCACAAGACAGAAGATCTGCACAGCTCTCTAGATCTTTCTTCCTTGCATTATATCACAAAATCCTTCTACAACTTCTTACAATAACTTGCACTCAGCTTCTACAAGTCTCATATGGGCACTAAGCTCTTGCAAACCTTACTTGCACTTAGCATACATCACATAGACATATTATTTGACTACAAATTTTTCTTACATTGCCTATCCTTCTATTTATACATACAAAAGTGCGCCTAAGCGTGGGTAAACCCACAGGATGACATCCCTTTCCCATTACATATTCCCAAAAACCCAAAAAGGACCCAAAAGTGGGTCGAGATCCCGTGATCTCCACTCAATCTTGCACTCCTGCTTCGACAGGTTGTCAAAGTCCCAAAAATGGTCAACCATGACCATGTAAGTCCCAAAACTTAGTCAAGGGCCAACACATTCGATGTTGTAAATGGGTGTTGAAGAACACATAAATGAGCATACTTGGAAATATGATCAACTACCACCATGACGACTGATTTATTGCCTGATTTAGGTAAGCCTACAATAAAATCCATAGATATATCCTGCCAAATAGCAGGTGGAATCAGAAGCGGTTGTAGTGTGCCAAGATATTTGACTGTTTCTGCCTTGTTGCGTTTACATGCATCACATTCAGCCAAAAAATTACAAACTTCGTGTTTCATACCATCCCATAAAAAATAAAGTTTGACCCTATCATAGGTTTCGGTAAACCCAGAGTGCCCAACTATGGGTGTAGCATGAAGCTCAAAAAGTACCATGGATTTAAGTTTTGATTGTTTACTTAAATACAAATGGCCTTTGTATCGAATCTCATCATGGAGCCAAGAGTACCCTGGGGAAACTGGGAAATTGGAATGCAATTGTTGTATCAGATATGAACTTTTGGGATCGTGTAGCCATTCCTGGCGAACAGCTTGGATCCAATCTAGTACAATGAAGGAGAGAGAAAAAGGGACCCTTCATCTTCATATTTTATATAAAGTGCATCAACAACCACATTGTCTTTTCCTTTCTTGTAAATGATCTCATAATCATATCCAAAGAGCTTAGTCACCCATTTTTTAGGCTTTAATGATATGTCTTAATTTGGAAGCATTGCCCCAATAGATAAGGGCACCAAAGATCAACGACATGTAGAATAACCAACATTTCCTTTTCATATATTTATTTTCCCAAATTTCTCTCAGATAATTATTTGTTGGTAAAGGCCAAAGGTCGACCCTCTTGCATAAGGACATCGCCAATTCCTTTCCCTGAAGCATCACATTCTAGGACAAAGGTCTTTGTGAAATTAGGAAGGGCCAAGACAGGAGTGGTGCACATGGCCATCTTCAAGGTTTGAAAATCCTGAGCAGTTGTTGGAGTCCAAGTGAAAGAATTCTTTTTAAGGAGTGCAGTGAGAGGTGCTGCAATCTTTCTGTAATTCTTAACAAACTTCCGATAATAACCTGTTAAGCCTAGAAATCCATGCAATCTTTTGAGAGTCTTTGGGTGAGGCCAATCTTGCATAGCTTCAATATTTTTAGGATCCAACCTGACGTTGGCCTTGCCAATAAGATGATCCAAGTACTTGACTTCTAAGGCACCAAAAGCACATTTAGAATATTTTAGGAAAAGTTGTTGCTGAGAGAGTAGATGGAGAACTCGATCCACATGATCAAGATGGTTTGTCCAAGTTTTTCTATAGATGAGGATATCATCAAAGAAAACTAAGACAAAATGACGGAGAAAAGGATGGAAAACATGATTCATGAGGCTTTGGAAAGTGGAGGGATCATTACACAAGACAAAGGGCATGACCAAAAAATCATAGTGGCCCTCATGAGTTATAAAGGAAATCTTAGGAATTTCTTCCTCTTTCATATGGATCTAGTGGTAGCTAGAATGAAGATCAAGTTTAGTAAAGAACTGGGCTCCACTCCATTCATCCAAGATGTCATCAATGACAAGAATGGGAATTTTGTCTTTAATGGTGAGTTTGTTGAGAGCGCGGAATTCAGGACACATGCGCCAAGAACCTTCTTTCTTAAGGACCATGACCACAGGAGAAGAGTAGGGGCTCATACTAGGGCGGATAACAACTGTGTTGAGTAGTTCTTGAACCATTTTCTCAATTTCATTTTTTAGGGAAAAGGGGTGACGATAGGGACATATATTGGGAGGAAGGATTTCCGGGACAAGGGGAATGGAATGATCATGAACACCACGGGAAGGAGGGAGTCCCTAGGGAGTGGAAAAAACCACTTGATGTTTACAGAGGATGGATTGGAGGCCCTACACCACAGAGGGTGTCTCATTTTCTTGTATGGCATGGAGTTGGGTAATAATGCCAGAATGACCTTTTTTTAGCAGCTTTTCCATGTGATGGTAACTATTGATCTATGGGGAACCGACGAAGATGCCTTGGAACTTATATTGTTGGCCCTCCTGATCGAATTGCATGGTTAATTCCTTAAAATCCATGATAATGGAACCCAAAGTCCTTAGCCATTCTTCACCCAACACAATGTCAAACCCGCCCATGTCGATAGAAAAACATATGATATTTCAGGTGGTATTCACCAATTTGGAGATGCACATTTTCACAACCCCCTCCACATTTCATGGACCCACCATTGGCAATCATGATTTGGAAATTATTGAATGCATGGATATAACAATTAGTTTCTTGGGCAATGTGATGATGAATAAAATTATGGGTGCTTCCACTATCAACAAGAATAATGGCCTTCCTATGCTTGATGTAACCATTAACTTGAGGGTTTCGGGAGAAGAAAATCCAGTGAGAGAATTTAGGGAAATGACTAGTTCTACTTCGTGAGGGTCTGAGGGAGGGGTTATGTCAGTGGGTTCAGGTGAGACAAACATGAGGGGATACTTAATATCCTCTTATGAAACATCCTCCGAGATGGCCATAAAAATATTTTGTTCCTTGCACTTGTGTCCCAGAAAATATTTGTCATCACAATTATAACAAAGGCATTTGAGTTGGTGTTCAACCATTTCGGCCTTGGTTAATTTTTGGATCTTTAGTGGAGTAGAAGGAGGAGTGGGATTTATTGGTTTAGTGCAAGGAATAAAGGAGGGTTTTCAGTTTTGAGAAGGGACAACATGTTGTGCTTCCTTATCTCTTTTAGTATCCTCCACCCAACTCTGAGGTTGAGCCATGAGGACCTGGACACGAATCTCATCCTTGAGACCACTGATAAAACATTCTCGGAAAAAAGCATCAGACATGCCCTCTGTACAAAAAGTCAGTCACTCAAAAGAAGTTATAAAGTATTCCACTGTGCCAGATTGTTTCAACTTTGTCAAATGGCCTAAATGGTTGGTTTCAATGTCAAAGCATTCATAAAGCTCTACCACAAAGTGTGTCCAAGCAACATACCCTTGGCGGGCATTTTTTCTCCATTGCCACCATTGCCAACGTTCTTGATCTAGATGGATAACACCATACTGAAGTTTTTCCAACTCATCTGTAATGTTGTAAAAAGAGAAATAATCTTCCATTTGAGTTACCTAGGCAGTGGGATCCGAGCCATCAAATTTGGTCACATCCACACAGGAAAGGCGTAGGTCAGGCTGAAAGTGATGGGGATGGAAATTTTGGGAATAAGAGGAAGTTTCACCTTCGGTATGAAAAGGTGGGTTAGATAAGGGAGGATCTATAGGGATGTGCAGCTTGGTGCATATCATCGTAGTCACAGATTCAAGCTGGGTAGTAATGTCTTGTTTGAGGTCTTGTTTGAGTTCCTCGATTGAGGCGGCGATGGAAGAATGCATTTTTTTATTGATGGTGGAAATATTAGCACTGAGTTGTCTCACTTATTGTTGCATCTTTGTGAAATTAGAGTGCAAGGTATTGAAGCAATCTTCCATGTCTTGATCATGGGTATGGGCCATGATGACGAGGGAACTGAAAAGGGGTGGGTGGGGTCACAGAGATTTTTTTTTTTTTTTTTTGTCTAAAAAATGATAGGTATGAATGTGATAAGGGAAAAGAGAGAAATCCAATGGAATAGGTCTCAAATAATGGTGCCAACGAGATCCAGACTCTCCCAAAGGTTTTTGTTTCCGTCCCCAAAGGTTAGGTATTCAAGGGTTCTACAGACAAGGGTTTTCCCTATGCTATAGCTCTCGGATATACATGTAAGGTCCAACAGTAGTACTCAGACCAATATCTCAGGGCACCAACTAAGGTGGATAAACCGTGCCCTTATCCGTACTACCTGACTACCTAGGTACCAGAGAATATCTTCTCGAGTGTTGTCCTCGATGCACTATAGCAATCAGGCGGCCGATCGGTTTATCTATGGAGAGCTTCCGGAAATCTAGGTCAATCTATATACAAGTGATGTCTGATGCGCTACCACTTGAAGGGTACCAACAAGGGTTACAAGGGTGGACAAAAAATGTGCACTTAAGTACCACTTGTATTTCCTACATGTATGAATCCTTGACTGTAGGTTTATGCGTGTAAAAACAAATATTTGTAGCTTAAAGATGTCGGAATACGTCTCTACCCTGAAGAAAAAAAATTAACCCACAAACTTATAGTGAGGAAGGTGATCTGATACCACTTGTAATATTCCAGATATAAAAAGTATGCAGAACAAAAATGAATAGATAGAAATGCTAGATGAACAACAATATAACCAGAACAACACCACAATAATACCAAAATGATACCAGAATAACACCAGAAAGAGCACTTTGATTACTGAGAGCAATGTTCACTTGCATCTTTGAGGGGGCAACCTCCAGCAGAGCAGAGCTCTATTACAATAATATCCAAGAAAAAAGTTATCATACCCTCGACTCCTATTTATACTAAATATGTCTATCAAAAGAACCATCTAAAGGAATATCCTTCTAGAAGTGGAAGCTTCTATTAGGTCTTCTTACATTGGACTTATTCTTTCTTATTGACAGGCCTTACTAATATTGACCTTTATTACATCGACATATATTATTCTACCTACGTGAGGGGTTAGGTCCCTAATAGGTAGAATGGTTGGATGCAAATGATATACAACACTCTCCTTGGCATGGATCCTTTTTCTTCTTGAAATCCCTCTCTAACAATGGTGAATGAAGAAGTCTTTGTTCTTAGAGGAAAGAACTCAAACAAGCATGAGGGTGATGAACAATCTAATAGATATGAGATAGCAAGATAGTTTATTTCTAATGACTCGTTCCTAAAACATAACCTTCCAATTCTTCTCTTCTTCATATGCTACCCTGTGGCTTTCATTTATAGTGAAATTTTAAACTCCTTAAAGACCTAGCTCCAATTTGAAAGATCTTCATTCAAAATGGAGATACCAATACTTGAAAGGGACTTTGGGAGGTCAAAGTACTATTTATAAGTGGGATGGGAGCTTGAATTTATCTCGTACATCAACCTAGAGGTACCTAATATAGGCCTTCATCCTTAACTAAAACGAAGCAATCACACTCGTGTGTAAGTAGACTTGCAATACTTTCGAAGGAAACTTCATGCAGGTCGCATGAGTGCCAGAATAGGAACACCACACAAGTGTATGAAAACCCTTTTATTAATGTTTTTCCTTTATCTATTGAGATGGTGTAAAGTAGCCATAATGTGGCTTTACTATTTTGTATTATTTCCAACTAATGATGTCTTTAGACAATTGCCTAAATATCTCTTGTGAGCACAATTAAGGTGATAATAGTTGTTCCCTAACATGTAGGAGATATTGTATAACTGAAATATATCATTATTTTCTATCCCATATTCTTGTAACTTGTAATACTAGTGAGAGAGAGAGAGAGATGATTTACCATAAATAAGTGATGAAGCCCACCTAAAAATAACCAAACATACTTATGCAAATGATCTCTTATACAAATAAGGAAATCATTCCCATGCTTGTGAAATTACCAAAATACATTACAATAGAATACATATGTGATTTCGGCTCATGAATGAACATTATGATCCCTCAATATGGTGAAAATAGTAAATAATGTTGTTACTATTGAATTCGTGATGTAGAAATATGTTTCACCCTTGAGGGTGTCGATAAAAATAAAGGAATACTCATATGAGAGGGGTCCCTCGAACCTATGGAGATAAATGTGAAAATTTATCTCACTTGAAGTTATTGATAGACATGAAATAATAGGGGTCTTCAATTGGAAATAGAAGCTAAAACAATCACAATGTATGACCCACCCTAATGTGATAGTGATAT
>JZKD02S1768501.1:322522-340343 GCA_000966675.3 Picea glauca | reverse complement strand
ATTTAGTCTTATATCAACATTTTTATCAATCTAATATAGTTTAAAAAATGAGTATACCTCTATTAGATTTTTAAGATCAAAAATATTGAAAAATCAAACATCTTAAATGTCATATTTAATTCATAAAAATTTTAAAAATTGAAAATAAATAAATAAATAAATTTGTTATTAAAAATTAAAAATGGATAAAACATATGTAAACTAAATCATTATATCATATCCAAAATAACCAACTTGTGATATTGAATTATTATTTTATTTTTTTGTAAGTAAGAATTATATATATAAGGGTCTGTCAAAATCTAGGGATACACAAAACGTCCATGGTTTCAGGCTGTAAACATTGAGCTGCCCTGGTGGGAAACCAACTCAACCAGCCAAACCAATTCATAACTGAAGTTTTTTAGACTGTAAAAGAAGAAAATAAAGTTCACGATTCTGACCCCTGACAGTGGCCATTACACCAAAGCATGATGTAGGCATCCCCAAGATAATCATAAACAAAACAAGATAAAGCCAAAGGTGACCATGCATGAACCCATGCATCAAACAGATTACTGGTATGGGCTATAGTGTGGCCACATAGCCAAGAAGAAGGCACCAAATGATGGGTCCCCGAGGGGAGGCAGTTCCTCCAAGACAGGTTCCCCGTCCAGTTGCATGTCGTCCTCCAGCACGTTCTTCTCCTTCTGAGCTTCCTCCCTCTGGATCTGTTCCTTCTGGGTTCCCTCCTCGTGGTCTGATGCACCTTGGTAAACAGGTGCCGACGGTGCCAACACTGGTGCTGAACATGTTGTTGCTTGTGTTGCCTCTGCTGGGAAGTGAGGAGCTCCCTACATTACGGAGAGTAATAGCAAGAGTTGAGAGTTTTTTCCATCCAGGTTCTCCAGGCGAAACTGGAGGTCGTCCATGCCCCGTCGTAAATCAAACACCAAGGCCTGCAGTAGTGCAAGGCTTAATTTCCATTCATAATCTGGGTCCGGGTTGGAGTCGCCTCAAGAGCGGGGTTATTGGCCTAAGTGGTGACTAGCCTGAAAAGATTGGCAGGTCGGAGAGTTGGGGGGAGCCATAGGGCCTGGGAGTGAAACTGAGGTTGAATTTCCTGAAGGACCTGGGTTGTACTCTAGAGAGGATGTTGAGCATTCCAACCCCTCCATTCAAAATGCTAGGGATTTGGAGAGTGGAGGATGAGAGGCAGGAGCTTGGGCCAATTGCGCCAGGGAGGAAGATGAGGTGGTCATTGGGGAGGAGGATACGATGGAGGGTGAAGGTGGGGGACGGGGTCTATTTGGGATCCAGGCCGACCCACGCTTGGGCCTCCCTCAAATTCTAGGCATCTCCGAGGCACAGGGGGAGAGAGATTGAGCAAGGGATCGGCCAGGTGAGCACGAAGGCACAGAAGGAAAATAATGAGTAGGAGGCCAGGCTCGGAGGAAGACAACCAAGAAGGAATGAGCCGTTCGGAGCTGTTGAACGCTTTCAAATAGGCCAGGGAGATGATGAAGTGCCATAAGTGATCGCACGCGCAGGGTAAAGGCCGAGGGGAGGTGCTATTCCTTCAACGGGATGGGAGATCAAAGAAGGTCACACTGAGAGTACTGGTGCCCCGATTCGAGTGAGCTGAAATTAATATCATGAGGCAGGTGGGAGGGAGTGGCATGCACTAGTCACATGGCCGACTCCACGAAGATTCTCCCAGGGCTGCTCTTCACAACATGTGTGCTCCTCTGGCACCCCATCCGGGGGTGATATTGAATTATAATTATTATTCATAATAAACAATAATTTAAAATAAAATATTAAAATTGATATATCTTGTAAGGCATAACATGATCCTCCTTTGACATGGTGGGGAATATTGAGAGAGGTTTCAAAGGAGGATCTTCAAGATGTGATTCACTCTTTCAAGATGGATAAAATCCATGGTCTTATGGTTGGCCTATTGATTTTTCTTGAGGCTTAGATGAGTTATTAGAGTCAAATCTACTAAGGGTCATTGAAGAATCAAGGGATGCTGGTAAGATATTAGTTTTTTTTCATTCAACATTTATCATGTTGATTCCAAAGTAAAAAAATCCTACCATATTTGAGGAGTATAAACCTATAGCATTGTGTAACTACATATATAAAATAATTTCAAAATTAATTTCTAAAAGGGTGAAGGAGTTACTGTCAAAGTTTATTTCCCAGTAGTAGTTTTGTATTCTCCCTTGGAGAAAAATACATGAGGTTGTTCAGGTGGCGTTAGAGGTTTTTTGTTTCATCCAAAAAAAAAGGATGCATGCAATGTTCATAAAGGTGGACCTATCAAAATTCTATAACAGAGTAAGTTGGATTTACCTAAGACTAATGTTGATACATGTAGGGTTCAACTTACATATGGTGAATTGGGTCATGGGTTATGTAACGATTGTATCTTTGCAGTCTTAATAAATGGATCAAAAAAATAATATTTTAGACCATGGAGGGGAGTAAGAAAGGGATTCCCATTGTCCCTCATGCACTTTCTCCTTGTAGTTGAAGGTTTGAGTAAGGCTCTATTTGAAGTAAAGAATTTGGGGGCTCTCAAAGGGATCAGAATGGGTAGAGCTCTTCATATATCCCATCTTCTTTTTGTTGACAACATATTACTTTTATGTGATGGTTCTAGGAGAGATGCACAAAATTTCCGGGAGATCACAGACCTTTATTGTTGGGCCAGTGGCATGATAATAAATATTGGAAAGTCTACTATGTGCATTATGGATATCAGTGAAGATTATGGGGTGCACTTCAAACAATTTTTCCCTTTACAGAAGTTGATTTTTAGTCTGAAACAAAGTACTTGGATTTTATTTAAACCCAAATGATTACACCAAAATTGATTGCAAATGGATGATATCCAAGGTGGAGAAAATATTCACTTTATGGTGCAATAGGTGGCTATTAAGGGGAGGGATATTAACATTGAAAAAATATATTCTTGAATATATACCTATATATTGGGTGTCATTGTCTTTTATACCTGATCCAAAAAGGATCAAGAGAAGGCTAAGAATAACTCAAAACTCACAAAGGCAACTAAGAATGCTCAGAATGGCTCTAGCAGATAGAGAAAGGGAAATAATTCAAAGTTCCCAAAACTCAGTAAAAATGGCTTGGTCATGAAGAGTACGTCACAATATTTATAACAACTCGTCAAATGGACTTACAGTTTGAAATATATTCGCGGTCAAAGTTGTGGTCAAACAAGGCCAATCAGCAGGGGGGCACATCATCATCCATATTCCTGATGTCAGCATGACATCAACAGCTGACATGGTAGGGTGATGTCATGATGGCGCGACGCTCCAACATACCCCGCAGGGTCTCTGCGCCTGACCTCCCAGTCTTCAAGGATCATTCAAAGTTCACCTTTGAGCTGAAGTGACTCCTTGGACTCCCAATGGAATCTTTGTGAAAACCCAATCCACAGGTCCTTCTCACCCACACAGCCTTCTGCATATGACCGCGCTCTTCCCCAACTTAGTTTCAGGTTTCAGGGTTTCGTGATCCCCGACGTCAAGAGTTCCTGTCCTCTTGGATCCCCGCCCTCTGATGCACTCCTTTCGGCTTTAGCCCCTCCTGGCTAGACTCTCTAGTCCAGGTGACTAGTTCTCATAAGACTGCAGCCTTATCCTTCTTTCGGGGTTTTGGGCTTCAAAATACCGATGTGCTCCAACTTTTGTTAGCCCTCCAGGCTAAACTCTGGTCCACATGAACTTCCCCCTATATGACCGTAGCCATACCTCCTCATCAGGGTTTCGGACTTTCCAATGCCAAAATCCATATGTCCTCAAGACTCGTGATTCCTCGAATGCCGACGCGCTCTTTACGCACTATCTCTCCTAACTAGGCTCCTGGCCCATATGACCATTATCCCCATGACCGTAGTCTTATCCCTCGTCGGGGCTACGGGGTTTCAAATGATGAAAAACATTTTCCCACGGGCTTGTCGATTCCTCAAATCCCGATTCTCCGCTATGCTAATAGCTGGCCCCCACACAACGGAGCTTTCTTCCTTCTTTGATATGCTGACAGCTAGCCCCACGATGGCACTTTCCTCCTTGTTGGGGTTTCGAGCTTCGCGATTCTGAATTGCATAAACACCTTGTCACCAGGATTCTCGATATCCCGATGACCCAAATGCCGATAAACGACTTCCTGTCGGGACTTTCTCCAATGGCTCTGATTGTTGCCGCGTGTCTTCCTCTGATGGACGGTCCTGATTACTCCTCATGTTTTCAAGACTTTTGATGTCCCAACTTTCATGACCTCAAGAACTCCGATATCCTGAGTGTCGATTTACCGACTCTCTTCAGATTTCTGACACCTGTCTCCCCAAACGGACGGCTCAGATTATGTCGAGGTTTTCACTATGGACTTCCCCGATCTCCTGTCCACGGGAATGTCGATATCCCAACTCCTGATGCCTTGATCTCTACCACGTGTATCCATAAATGGATGGTCCAGATCGCTCCCGGGACTTTTACTATGGAAATCCCCGATCTGTTGTCCTCGTGACTCCCAATTTCACGAACGTCGATATCCCGATGACTGTCAGGACTTCTGCCTGGCGTGAGAAGGGTTAAACCCCATGCACCTCCTGTCCAATCTGATGGCTAACGGGATTTCTGAAAGAGATCCAACGGCTCACGATCTCCCCCTTCTGTGCACTTCTTCTGCTCCTTCCTGGACGTAGAAATCAATGGTCCAGATCTCTTTTCTCCGCCAATACGACGGTTGTTGTGCTCCCTCCTGAGCTTGCACACTCCTTCTTGCACTTGGAGGAATTCCAAGTTCTCAAAGGCTCTAACCTTTGTCTTCCTTCTCCTCTGCGAACTCCTCACTCTGATTTCTCAACTGCGTGTGTAAAAACGTTGTCCCTCCTGAGCTTTGGGTACTTTGAACCTGTCAAAGGATTCTTAAGCTCCTGCACTCCTTGCAGTTACAACCTCGTGTGTGAAAGAACGCATCCTCCTGAGCTTATCCCTTCCTCTGAACCCTTGAAGGATTCTTCAACTCCTGCCCTCTGCAGGGTATTCACATGCACACAAATGGTGCTATCCGTCCTGAGCTTTCCTGTGGCTTCGACCTCCAAGGAAAATCATCTCTTTCATTCCTTTCTCTCGCAAATGGAGAATGTAACGGCCTCTTGGCTATCCTCTACCTCAAGCAACTCCTTGTTGAGCCTATCAAGGTGTTTAGCAACCCTGTGAAGATCCCTCAGCAGATTCTTCTTCAAATCACAGAACTCAAAGAGTTCTCTTCTTCCTACGCCTATCTGCACACTGACTCAAATGCCCACCTGGTAGAGTGTCTTCTCCCAGAACATTCAGCAGTTCTGTCCTCCTTCTCCTGTGCACCTATGCACTTGCTCAATGCCCTCCTGGCAGAGCTCTCAGAATCCTCAGTTTTTCTATTTCTTCTGACTGAACTTAGAGAAGAGTTCCTTCAAATGCACCACTGTGCATATGCTCAATGCCCACTTGGTAGAGCTCTAAGAATCCTCAGTGATTTTGTTTCTTCCTGAACTCACAACAGAGTTCTATGTTTGTGCACTCCTTGCACTGGCTCAATGCCCACCTGGCAGAGCTTCACAGAATCCACAGCAAAATTCTATCTGCAACTGTGTCTCTCCTACACAGCCTTGCCTCCAAGGTATTCAACAACCTTGAGGTATTTCTCCTGAGTTGTTGATTCCAGTTCCTGTGCCACAGCACGTCTTTGTCTGAATCCACAGAGTTCAGAAGTGCATCCTCTGTGCATGGCTATCAGAACCCACAGCGTTCTGTCACACCCTCCTAGTGTGAAGCCTCAAAGACCTTCAACTGAAATCAAACACACTCCTGCAAATACACAACCATAGTATACATCTACAGCATACAATGGAACACTCACAGACATTCATTCAACACAGAATATTGCAGGAAAAACTACTCTTTGTATTAAATATGGAAAATGCCTGTATTTACAATGTGTTCCTGAGCACGACCTATAACAAGGTCTCGTCTCTTCTCTCTTCTACTCTCTACATGTAGACTATCACACAACTTAACTTCTTTCTCGGCTCTCGACTTACTCTCGGCTTACTACCAAAATGAGATACTCAAAATCTCTTTTACCTAAGGGGGCTCTTAGAGCTCTTCCCTCCAATATACCTACCCTATTCAATTACATTGAATGGGCTGTCTAGTCCAGAATCGGATCTAGATATCAGCCATCCAAACATTAATGGTTGATCTACCTAATGCCTGCACAAAGGCACGGCTTCCCAGCTGAACAGCTTAGACATTTAATTACATTCAATTCAAGATTTTAAATGAGGTTGCGCCTCTCTTCAACTTTAAATGCATGCGCTCGACGTGGCTGGCTGGATGGTTGGCTGACGTGGAGAGATGCTCTTGCATCAAACTCCTCAGCTACAAAATCATGAGCTCCTACTCATGAGCTTCCCATCTCTCAGCTTTGGAAATCCCCCTAGATCCCAAATCATCTTTTGGAGCTGTTCATCCGCTCCATCCTGCTGCTACTTCTTCTTCTGCGTCGTTGTTGCTGCTACTTCCTTCCTTCTGCTCAGCTGCTCCTTGTTGGCAGTTTTTGCTGACCTCAACATCAGCTCTCAAATCTCCTCGATCATTGCATCCAGCTACTTCAGTGGCTGGTCCTATTTTTGCAGTCTCCTCAGATGCAAAAATTTTCTGCAATTGGGTGGATCATCATGATCTCCCATGCCTTCTTATTTATCTTCACCTGTGGCCTCAAGTTGCCACTCTGCTGCAAAATTCGGCTCTGCAGTCTCTTCCTAACTGACTTTCTTTTCAGTCACCTTCTCTGACAACTCAACTTCTGTCAGTTCTCTTGTTGGCTCTGGATTGTTCAGCCAATCCTCCAGCATCTCTAGCTCCATCTCCCATGGAGTGATAACTCTGCCTGCTTGCTCTTTGGCTTCCTTTGCTGCTAGCTTTCATGTTGCAACTTCTTTCTTTTCAGCTTCCTGGCCGAAATCATTGAGCCATTCCTCATAATGCTCATTCTCCTCTTCGTCTGCTTGGGCAGCTTCCAAAGTCTGCTCCAATCCCTCTTCTTTCCTAACAGTCACAGCTGACTGTTCTGCTGCTATTGCTGCACCTGCAACACAGATTTCTGCCTCCTCCTGGGAAAATGGTAGGAATACTCCAATTCCCCCAATCATCAAAATATTATCCTGATCCTCCTCCTCTATTAGCTTCACATGCTGATCTAAATTCATCTTTGATCTCACCTGCTCTGTCAGCTCCTCTGGATGATCAAAACTCACCTACTCATCCCTTCCCACCTAGAAATATGGGATGCTTTCACTTCTCTCCTGGTAGACTTCAAGATCCCGCAACGATCTCATACCATTCCCCACCTGGCAATGTGAAATTCCTTGGCTGTCCTCCTGACAGTCCGTGAGATCCCGCAGCGATCTCATCTCTTTGCCCACCTGGCAAACTGGAATTTCTTCTCTGCCCTCCTGGCAGTTCTTGAGATCCTCAACTGATCCCAATTCATTTTCTTCATCATCGAGACCTCTCCCAGTCTCTGGTTCACATACCTGAATCATTTCTTCTTCTAGTCCCTTGAGGTTTTCAACATACCTCAACCATCTTTTTAATAGCCTGCGCTGCCCTCTGACCATCAACTCCTTGACTGGCCATTTTACCTTCGGCTCCTTCATGGGCCATTCGTGCATCCATCTCGACCTCTTATCCTGCCGCATCCGCAGTTCGAGCTTCTTTATGTCTTCCTTTAATTCATAGAGCTCCTTATCCATTTCTGCAAGCTTTTCTACTTTTCTCTTCCTCCCAGCATGCCTATGGTCTTCAGTAACCATGGTGTTGTCTCTGTCTGCTTTCCTAGCAAACCTATTGCTGTCACTTTGCACTAAGAGTGTTACCAGCTTCATCTTCCTACAGTCTCCCTGACTGTCTTCTTGATTGTTGCCTACTTGCAAACAACCATCATAAACTCTCCAATTCTTTGTCTTCTCCCTCTGCTTGAAATATACAAACAGAGTTCCGGCTCTGATACCACTTGATGTGTATCAGAGTGCTCTTTACCTCTTCCTGCCTCTTCCTGCCTGAGATATACAGACAAGAATCAAGCTCTGATACCACTTGATGTGTATCAGAGTGCTCTTTACCTCTTCCTTCCTTTTCCTGCCTGAGATATATAGACAAGAAGCAATCTCTGATACCACTTGATGTGTATCAGAGTGATCTTTACCTCTTCCTGCCTCTTCTTGCTTGAGATATATAGACAAGAATCAAGCTCTGATACCACTTGATGTGTATCAGAGTGCTCTTTATCTCTTGCCTCTTCTGCCTGAAATATACAGACAAGAATCAGGCTCTGATACCACTTGATGGCACGACGCTCCAACATACCCTGCAGGGTCTTTGCGCCTGACCTCCCGATCTTCATGGATCGTTCAAAGTTCACCTTTGAGCCGAAGCGACTCCTTGGACTCCCAATGGAATCTCTGTGAAAACCCGATCCACAGGTCCTTCTCACCCACACGGCCTTCTGCACATGACCGTGCTCATCCTTGACTCAGTTTTGGGTTTTGGGGTTTCATGATCCCCGACGTCAAGAGTTCCTGTCCTCTTGGATCCCCGATATCCAATGCACTGCTTTCGGCCTTAGCCCCTCCTGGCTAGACTCTCTAGTCCATGTGACTAGTTCTCATAAGACTGCAGCCTTATCCTTCTTTCGAGGTTTTGGGCTTCAAAATTCCGATGTGCTCCAACTTTCGTTAGCCCTCCATGCTAAACTCTGGTCCACATGACCTTCCCCCTATATGACCGCAGCCATACCTCCTCATCGGGGTTTCGGACTTTCCAATGCCAAAATCCATATGTCCTCAGGACTCGCGATTCCTCGAATCCTGACGCACTCTTTATGAACTAGCTCTCCTAGCTAGGCTCCTGGCCCATATGACCGTTATCCCCATGACCGTAGTCTTATCCCTCGTCGGAGCTACGAGGTTTCAAATGCTGAAAAACATTTGCCCACGGGATTGTCGATTCCTCGAATCTCGATTCTCCGCTATGATGACAGTTGGCCCCCACGCAACGGAGCTTTCTTCCTTCTTTGATATGCTGACATCTGGCCCCACGATGGCACTTTCCTCCTTATCGGGGTTTCGATCTTCACAATTCCGAATTGCATAAACACCTTGTCACTAGGATTCCCGATATCCCAATGACCCAAATGCTGATAGACGACTTCCTGTCGGGACTTTCTCCGATGGCTCCGATTGCTGCCGCGCGTCCTCCTCTGATGGACGGTCCTGATTACTCCTCATGTTTTCGAGACTTCTGATGTCCCAACTTTCACGACCTTAAAAACTTCGATATCCCGAGTGTCGATATACCGACTCTCTTTGAATTTTTGACACCTGTCTCCCCAAACGAATGGCTCAGATTATGTCGGGGTTTTTTCTATGGACTTCCCCGATCTCCTGTCCACGGGAATGTCGATATCTCGACTCTCAATGCCTCGATCTCCGCCACGTGTATCCACAAACAGACGGTCCAGATCGCTCCCCGGACTTTTACTATGGAAATCCCCGATCTCTTTTCCTCGTGACTCCCGATTTCACAAACTTCGATATCCCGATGACTGTTGGGACTTCTGCCTGGCGTGAGAAGGGTTAAACCCCGTGCACCTCCTGTTTGATCTGACGGCTGACAGGATTTCTAAAAGAGATCCAACAGTTCATGATCTCCCCCTTCTGTTCACTTCTCCTGCTCCTTCCTGGACGTAGAAATCAACGGTCCAGATATTTTTTCTCTGCCAATCTGACAGTTGTTGTGCTCCCTACTGAGCTTGCACACTTCTTCCTGCACTTGGAGGAATTCTATGTTCTCAAAGGCTCTAACCTTTGTCTTCCTTCTCCTCTGCGAACTCCTCACTCTGAGTTCTCAACTACGCGTGTAAAAACATTGTCCCTCCTAAGCTTTGGGTACTTTGAACCCGTCAAAGGATTCTTAAGCTCCTGCACTCCTTGCAGTTACAACCTCGTGCATAAAAGCACTCGTCCTCCTGAGCTTGTCCCTTCCTCCGAACTCTCGAAGGATTCTTCAACTCCTGCCCTCTGCAGGGTATTCACATGCACACAAACGGTGCTATCCATCCTGATCTTTCCTGTGGATTCGACATTCAAGGAAACTCAGCTCTTTCTTTACTTTCTCCCACATATGGAGAATGTAATGGCCTCTTGGCTATCCTCTGCCTTAAGAAAATCCTTGTTGAGCCTATCAGGGTGTTCAACAACCCTATGAAGATCCCTCAGCGGATTATTCTTCAAATCATAGAACTCAAAGAGTTCTCTTCTTCCTATGCCTATATGCACACTGACTCAAATGCCCACCTAGCAGAGTGTCTTCTCCCAAAACGTTTAGCAGTTCTGTCCTCCTTCTCCTGTGCACCTATGCACTTGCTCAATGCCCTCCTGGCAGAGCTCTCAGAATCCTTAGTGATTATGTTTCTTCTAACTGAACTCACAACAGAGTTCCTTCAAATGCACCACTTTGCATATGCTCAATGCCCACTTGGCAGAGCTCTCAGAATCCTCAGTGATTTTGTTTCTTCCTGAACTCATAGCAGAGTTCTATCTTTGTGCACTCCTTGCACTGGCTCAATGACCACCTGGCAGAGCTTCAAAGAATCCACAACAGAATTTTGTCTGCAATTGTGTCTCTCCTACATAGCCTTGCCTCCAAGGTATTCAACAACCTTGAGGTCTTTCTCCTGAGTTGTTGATTCCAGTTCCTGTGCCGTAGCACATCTTTGTCTGAATCCGCAAAGTTCAGAAGTGCATCCTTTGTGCACAGCTATCAGAACCCGCAGCATTCTGTCACACCCTCCTGGTGTGAAGCCTCAAAGACCTTCACCTGAAATCAAACACACTCCTGCAAATTCACAACCACAGTATACATCTACAACATACAATGGAACACTCACAGACATTCATTCAACACAGAATATTGCAGGAAAAACTGCTCTTTGTATTAAATATGGCAAATGCATGTATTTACAATGTGTTCCTAAGCACGGCCTGTAACAAGGTCTCGGCTCTTCTTTCTTATGCTCTCTACACGTAGACTATCACACAACTCAACTTCTTTCATGGCTCTCAACTTACTCTCGTCTTACTACCAAAATGAGATACTCAAAATCTATTTTACCTGAGGGGGCTCTTAGAGCTCTTCCCTCCAATCTACCTACCCTATTCAATTACATTAAATGGCTTGTCTAGTCCAGAATTGGATCTAGATCTCATCCATCCAAACATTAATGGACGATATACCTAATGCCTGCACAAAGGCATGGCTTCCCAGCTCAACAACTTAGACATTTAATTACATTCAATTCAAGATTTTAAATGAGGTTGCGCCTCTCTTCAGCTTTGAATGCACGTGCTCGACGTGGTTGGCTGGCTGGCTGGCTGACGTGGAGAGATGCTCCTGCATCATGTCATCATATGGTTTTCTGACATTAACATGCCATGTGGCAGCACCATAGGCTACCATGTGTCACCCTCTAATGGGCTCTTCAGGGGTCCATGTGGCACCCCCAGGCGACGCCATGTGGCACCACCCAGGAATCACCATGTGTCAGTACAGAGTGAAAGGGAACCAAAATCAAGATATAGGTGTACCTATCGGTGGGCACCATGTGGCCTAATCATCGGGAAACACATGGCATCCCGAAAATGTCCAATATTGACCCGTGAACAATTTTTTTTTTTAAATATGGCAGGTCTGCCAAATCTGGTGGACCACACCAATGTTAGCAATTGGTGGAAGTATCGATAAGGGATCCACTAAACTTAGAGGGAAATGGATATATTGCAACATATATATATAAACCAATGTTTAAAAATGGAGACCAGTGGGATTCAACCCCGAAACCTCCACATTGCCCAATGCCTTTACAACTCTACCCATAACCAATGCACCATATGTGTTACTTGGTATATTCGCCCACACCTATTATTTAAAAAGTACAAACTGCCCAGAGTCGGGAAGAGAGGCGCGGACCGTACGAACTCGCGAGCATGTATTTCGAGACAGGACTGTCATAACTGCAGGTTGCATAGGGCACGAAAACTGAGACATAATTCTTCTTGGGCCTAGGAGTGCCAGAGTCAGATCAGAGCATGGAAACGGTCATTTTTGGGTAATTCAACGCCACAAATTGAGTGGTGATGTATGTTTTCTGATCTGAGCATTATTTTGGCATCTTGATTTCAGAATGAGGTATATTCATGTATTTTCCAAATTCTTTTGTTGAGTTAATGAAAGAGCCTACCCATTTAAGAGCAGGACTCGGAGACGTAGTGCACCAGGGACAAATTTCGTTATCAAGTTTTTGTGTTCAAATATGATGCTTATGTCTCTTCATTTTTAATTTTTCCCTTCTTTAATGATGCACTTTAATTTATGCTCATTTAATGCAATTCTTTATAAGTCACGATGAAAAGATCCCGGATCATGTTGGTATCATATCAATGATATTTGAATTGAATTGTTGAGTGTGAATGCTTACTAGGGCCAAGAATAAGCAAGGTGAAGGAACTCTTAATACTTTCAATCCCAAAGTTGGTCATGTATCCAGAAGGAGGAAAATGGTAGAAGAGGACAAGCATGATGAACATGAGAAAAACTTTCACATGGTATTTTATCGCATGTCAGAAATGGTGGAGCGAATGTATTGAGATTACGAGAAGAGGATGAAGAAGAAAGGGAATAAAAATGAATCACATGCAGATGATGATGCTTCAGTAAACCAAGGGCCTCGAGGAGATTCTCTTGAGCCTCTGTCTTCACCTTCGAGTTCTAGTTCTTCTTCCTCTGAGCATTCTCATCATTCTAGCCATAAATCCTCTTTTAAGAAACCATTATTAAAGCTTGATGTCAAATTTTCTTTACCTATGTTTAATGGAGATGTTAATCATGGGAAGATAGATAATTGGATCAGACAGGTTGAATTGTATTGACATGTCCAACATATTGATGAAGAGGAAGTTAAAGTGCAACTAGATTCTCTTCGGTTGGAAGGCACCGCTGTCGTATGGTGGGAGAGCAAGATTCGGGATAGAAGTAAGTGTGGTAAGCTTCTTTCCTCATGGTCAGAATTTAAATCAACGATAAGGAAGCAATTTTATCCATTAGGATATTTACATAAAGCAATTATGGAATGACAAACTTTAAGGCAAAGTAAAGGACAGACTGTACAAAGTTTCATAGAAGAATTTAGGAAGAAAGATTTGGCATTGAACATTCCTTTGGTTTCTTATGAGACTTTAATGAAGTATATTGGCATGCTTCACAGTTATATTCAACATACTTTTCTCTTGTTTAACCCCACTAGTCTTGATGAAGTTTGTGTGCAAGCCACTGACCTTGAGAACAAGGCGAAACATGTTCAAGAAGATCCCATGAAGAAACATTAAAATTTCCCACATAAGACTTATAAGAAGTTTAAAAGGAAGGACAAGAAGATCGCTACAGTGACGAGAGAAGGAGGAAAACTATCTTGCACTCATTGCAAGAAGAGCGGTCACAATGAAGAACATTGTTGGAAACTGGATCCGGAAAAGAAATTGAAACAGTTCGGTGGAAAGGGGAAGACAAAGACTGTTGCTAAGGTATAGCAAGATCTTGGTTCTGATTTACGAGATGAAGGAAAGATCACAACGGTTGGAGTACAAGGTAAAGATTCTCTTCATGCTAGTTCTAGTTCCAATGATGAATCTCATGTTTATGAATGAAAGAGGAATGAGTTATTTCACATAAGAGTTGTATCTAAACATACTAAGATAGATATATTATTTGATCCGAGTTCCCAAGTAAAATTAATATTTGAAGCACTTGTCAAGAAAATGGGTCTTGAAATGAAACCACATCTGAAACCTTATCCTCCTGGTTGGGTACGTGACAAAGAAAAACTTAATTTCACCAAACAATGTAGGATCAGATTTGCTATTGCTTCAAAATTGATTGATGAAGTGGATTTGGATGTTGTACCACTTGATATATGTGGCATAGTGTTGGGAAGTCCTTATCTTTATGATAGAAAAACAGTCTTATTTCTTCATGAGAACAAATACCACCTTACTAAGGGGGGAGTGGAATATATTGTTAGATCTCACAGCATGAGGGACATAAATACAACACTTGTTAGTGCAGGTCAAATGAAAATACTTATAAAAACTAATAAGAGATACGTACTCATGGTCGTCAGAGAGAAAGATGTCGGAACTTCTGATGCTTTCAAAGGGTGTGATCCATATCATAAAAAGGAATTGATTGATATTGTTTCTAAGTATAATGATATTTTTCAGGAACTAGATGGATTACCTCCTAAGAAAGAAATCCAACATGAGATACATCTTCAACATGATTCTCCTCTTCCTAATGTGGGCATGTACAGGATGTCAGTTGTGGAGATGACAGAGATCAAGAAGAAGATACAAGGCTTATTGGATCAAGGGGTCATCAAGCCAAGTTCATCTCCTTCTGGTTCTCCGATAGTGATGGTGCCAAAGAAAGATGGCACATGGTGAATGTGTTTCAATTACCATGCCTTAAATAACATCATGGTGAAACATAGATACCCTCTTTCTCATATAGATGATTCACTTGATCAATTAAAGAATGTTGTCTATTTCACTAAGTTGGATTTGCGTAGTGGATATCATCAAATCAGAGTCACAGAACAAGATGCATGGAAAACTACCTTTAAAACCAAACAAAGATTGTTTGAGTCGTTGGTTATGTCGTTTGGGATTTGTAATGCTCTAAAAACTTTTATGCGTGTGATGAATGATGTATTCAGGCCTTTCATAGATGACTTTGTTCTTTTATATTTAGACGACATTCTTGTTTTTAGTGGGACTTGGGATGAGCATGTGAGGCACGTAAAGCAAGTATTTGATACTTTGCAAAGGAAAAAGTTGTATGTAAAATTTTCTAAATGTGAATTTGGCAAGACTGCACTTGTATACTTAGGTCATATTGCAGGGGGGGGGGGAATTAAAAATTGGCCCTTCCAAAATTGATGTAATTGTAAATTGGCATGAGCCAAAAAGTGTAACCGAAGTTTGAAGCTTCTTAGGTGCAGTCCAGTATTGGAGGAGATTCATTCCCAACTTATCCTTCATAGCAGCTCCTCTGCATACTTTAACCAATGTGAAGAACACTTTTCATTGGGAAGGAAATAAACAAAAATCTTTCGACACTTTGAAGGGGGAGATCAGTACTGCACCAATATTAGCACTGTCGAATATTCAACAACCTTTTGAGATCGAGACAAATTCCAATGTATACACCTGGGTGCAGTACTAATGCAATATTGTAAGCCTATCTGTTGCCACTCTGAAACTTTTAACCAAGTTGTTGTTAACTTTCCTACATATGATAAAGAGTTGTATGCATTATTCCAGAGTGTAAAGAAATGGAAGCGCTACTTGTTAGGGAAGGAAACAATCATACATACAGATCACCAACCCTTACAGTATCTTCAAGCATAGACCAAATTGAAACAATATTGGCACTACAAGTGGATGGGTTTTCTACAACAGTTTCACTTGGTAATCAAGTACAAAAAGGGTACAAGTAACAAGGTAGTTGATATTCTTTTTGGACCTCCTATTGCTACTTCTATTATTTTGAAGAATGCTTCTTTAGATCATGGTAGCTATATAGAACAATATGCCATCGATGAAGATTTTAAAGAAGTATATGCAAAGGTAACCCTTGGTGCATAGGTAGAGAACTATTGTCTGCAAGGAAATCTACTCTACCATCTCAGGAAGTTATGTATTCCTACAAGTGAACGATTCCATGTAATACAAGAAGCTCATACTTCTCTTGTGTCTGGTCATTTTTGGGTAGGAAAAACTATGGCTCATTTGCATATTTTTTGTTATTGGCCTCAAATGAAAGCAATTGTAACTAAATATGTAAAAGGGTGTGTGATGTGTTCTACTTGTAAGCCCACTAATAGAAAACTGGGGCTATACTCACCACTTCTTGTTCCATCCCATCCATGGGCAAGTATCTCCATGGATTTTGTAGGGGGTTTACCAATGACCAAAGGGGGTCATGATTATTTGTATGTTGTAGTGGATAGGTTTAGCAAGATGTGTATCTTGATGCCTTGTAAAAATAAGATCACTGCTGAGTAGACTGCTAATATCTTCTTTCAGCATGTTTGGGTTCACTTTGGATTACCCACATCTATCGTCTCAGATCGAGATACTCGATTCCTTGGGGACTTTTGGAATAGCTTGTGGAGAATGATGGACAACAAATTTAAGAGGAGCACTGCTTTCCATCCACAAATCTATGGAAAAACAGAGGTGGTAAACCAAACAATGGTACTTTTTCTTCGAGGCTACTATAGCAAGAGTCTGGTGTCCCAAGGTATGGGATGAATAGATACCCTGTGTACGACATGCGTACAACTGAGCTTTACATTCATCCACTCAGAGTTCACCTTTTGAAACATGTTTTGGGTACCTGCCAAAGGTTCCTTTGGACTTGATGTATGGGAGAGATGTCAATGTAAATGAAGAACAAACAAAGGAAAGAGCTCACAAGTTCATCCAGAGGATTCAACAAATACACGAGGAAGTCAGGGAATAGTTGAAGAAAATTCAAGCACAGCATAAGGATCGACATGACAAGCACAGGGTTGATCATCAGTTTAAGGTTGGAGACCGGGTATGGATTCACATGATCAAGGAGAGATTGAAGGGTCAAGGAAATAAACTCAAGCCCATTCGTTATGGACCCTTCACTATCTTGGAGAAAAATGATACCAATGATTTTCGTCTGGATCTTCCACCTTATATGCAGATTTACTCAGTTGTTAACATTGAGAACTTGAAACTTTTTTAGCCTCCCATGATCATGGATCAAGATGAGGAAGTTTCAATACCATCAGTTGATGAGTTTGCACTTGAGTACTTGGATGAGCTACAGGAAGATATCATCCTAGACAGGAGGATGAGGACTTCACATAGGGGTGAAGTTGATTATCTTCGAGTAGGCTTAAAAGGCACACATCCAAGCAAGACAAAGTGGATCGAAAAGGAAAAAGTGAGGGGACTTTTCCCTCACTTACCATTTGATTGATGAAAGCTTTTGGTGGTCCAAAAATCTCTCAGTGGGAAGGCATGATCCAGAAAGGATCCAGAGAAGGCTAAGAATAACTCAGAACTCACAAAGGAAACTTAGAATGCTAAGAATAGCTCCAACAAACAAAGAAAGGGAAAAAATTTAAAGTTCCCAAAACTCCGTTAAATGACATGATCACGAAGAGCATGTCGCAATATTTCTAACAGTGCAAACGGCTCATCAAACAGATTTACAGTTTGAAAGATATTCACGATCAAAGTTGTCGTCAAATAGGGCCAGTCAGCAGGGGGGCACATCATCATCCATACTACTGATGTCAGGAGTTGACATGGAAGGGTGACATCATCATATAGGCTGTTGATGTCAGCATGCCACTTGATAGCACCAGAGGCTTCCACATTTCACCCTCCAATGGTATTTTCAGGGGTTCATGTGGACCAGTAAAAAAGTGCCATGTGGCACCCCCAGGCGATGCCACATGGCACCACCCAGGCAGCGCCACATGTCAATACGAAGTGATAGGGCAGAAACATCAGCATATAGGTGTAACTATCGGTGGGTGCCACATGGCCCAGTCATCAAGAAACTCGTGGCATCCCAGAAATGTCCAATATTGACTCGTGAAC
>JZKD02S1768501.1:285321-307285 GCA_000966675.3 Picea glauca | reverse complement strand
TCTAATGGAGATATGATTTATATATCTCCAAATCACCTTGTAGTTAGTAATCAAGTTTTATATGATATTGAATATACTAAATACTTGACTCCAGAAGGTTATTATATACCAATACTACACCCTAATGTCATCACTTGGAATTGAATACAATAAACTAAACACATTGACCCCAAGAGGAAGATTCTCTAATGGAGATATGATTTATATATCTTGAAATCACCTTGTAGTTGGTAATCAAGTTTTATATGATATTGAATATACTAAATACTTGACTCTAGAAGGATATTATATACCAATACTACACCCTAATGTCATCACTTGGAATTGAATACAATAAACTAAACACATTGACCCCAAGAGGAAGATTCTCTAATGGAGATATGATTTATATATCTTAAAATCACCTTGTAGTTAGTAATCAAGTTTTATATGTTATTGAATATACTAAATACTTGACTCTAGAAGGATATTATATACCAATACTACACCCTAATGGCATCACTTGGAATTGAATACAATAAACTAAACACATTGACTCAAAGAGGAAAATTTTCTAATGGAGATATGATTTATATATCTCCAAATCATCTTGTAGTTAGTAATCAATTTTTATATGATATTGAATATACTAAATACTTGACTCCAGAAGGTTATTATATACCAATACTACACCCTAATGACATCACTTGGATTTGAATACAATAAACTAAACACATTGACCTCAAGAGGAAGATTCTCTAATGGAGATATGATTTATATATCTTGAAATCACCTTGTAGTTAGTAATCAAGTTCTATATGATATTGAATATACTAAATACTTGACTCTAGAAGGTTATTATATAACGATACTACACCCTAATGGCATCACTTGGAATTGAATACAATAAACTAAACACATTGACTCAAAGAGGAAAATTTTCTAATGGAGATATGATTTATATATCTCCAAATCACCTTGTAGTTAGTAATCAAGTTTTATACGATATTGAATATACTAAATACTTGACTCCAGAAGGTTATTATATACCAATACTACACCCTAATGACATCACTTGAAATTGAATACAATAAACTAAACACATTGACCCAAAGAGGAAGATTCTCTAATGGAGATATGATTTATATATCTTGAAATCACCTTATAATTACTAATCAAGTTTTATATGATATTAAATATACTAAATACTTGACTCCAGAAGATTATGTGATGGGATTATGATATTTACTATTATATTTAAATACTTAAGAATGCAATTCACAACATTATGAGGAACTGTGAAAATCTACATACTTAAATTTAATAGGATTATTTTTTTAAATGATTATATCTTTATTAGATTTTTAAATTCAAAAATATTGAAAAAATCAAACCATTTAAATCTCATTTTTAATTCATTAAATTTAAAAAAAAAAACAAAAAAAAATATAAACTTATTACTAAAATTAAAAAATAATAAACTTTAAAATATATTTATTTAAACTAAACCATTATATCATATCTAAAATAACTAAACTATAATCTTAAATTAAATTATAATTATAATAATAATTATTATTAGACAATAATATAAAATAGAAGTGTGCTTTCAAGGTATTTCTTAATGTTAAAATCACCTTCGAAATTTGTGGAAACAAAAAATTAGCAATATTTAAAAATTGGTGTGGCTATGCAACAACAATACCTATTATTTATAAAAACTTATTCATTAAAATTTAAAACTAATAATTTTCTAAATATTAAATGTTATACACTCACCACAACATTAGAATTTAAAACTAATAATTTTCTAGATATTAAATGTTATACACTAACCACAACAGATAATGTTTTATATAATAATGAATAAACTAAATACGTTGAACCGGAGAAAAGGGTTATGCGTGGGAATATGATTCCACTCTGTGATGGGTGCTACCATCGAAATTAAACACTTTTTAACGTCTTGCGAAGAACGGCTTCACACGAAATAACACAGCTGGGTTGAACCAATTGATTTGGTGGATATGGTTTTAGCCATGTATGTATTTTGTGAAATGTTTGACTATGTTATAAGTAGTAGGTTTAAGATTCTACGAAATAAAAACTTACTAAAAAAATAGAATAGTTAGTCAACATATAATTAATTATGTTATGACATTTTGCATTTTTATAATTAATTTATCCCTCAAACTAGCCAACGCCTTTTACTAATGTTTTAAAAATACAATTAATTATGTTAAAAAATATGACGTTTTAAACGATGCATTTCTACACTTAATTTATCCCTCGGACTAGCCATCGCCTTTTACTAATGTTTTAAGAATACAATTAATTATGTTAACAAATTTGATGTTTTAAACGATGCATTTCTACAATTAATTTATACCTCGGACTTGAATTTCTAACTCATATGTTTTATCCCGTTAATTTCTCCATGCGCCAGAAGTTTCCAATTGATATCTTCTCATTAATTTTCAATGCATATCTTCGAAGATAGAGTCGATTAAATATTTTAGTTGAAATTTTCAAATTAATATTTTATTATATTTACTTTCTAATGAGCCACTACAATTTACACTGTGCTGACGATAGCTTAGCTTATTATTTTTACTTGTGGAAACCGTGCCGTTCTGCCAGGTTGGAATTGACATCTACCCACTCCGTTGACGATTTCTCTCTGCGACTAATTATTGTGCATCCGTCATTTGAGTAAATTGAGTAAATTGACTTTCCTAGACCTCAGTTATAATAACCTCAGTGGGAGCATACCTGATTCCATTGGCAACTTGAGTTACTTGAGTTACTTATATCTGGGTTACAATGGCTTCACCGGGAGCTTCCCTAAATCCCTTATCAATTTGAATCTTGCTAACAATAACCTGACGGGGAGCTTACCTCTAGCAATTGGCAATTTGACCAATCTCGAAGGGCTTTCCCTCGATCACAACAAGTTCACAGGTACAATTCCTAAAAGTTTTTGTGACTTAATTCATCTTTCATCTGTATCTCTGTCACAAAACAGGTTAGAGGGATCCATTCCTAAGTGTATTGGCAATATTCAAAATATGAGTGAGTTGGTATTGAGCAACAATTTGTTGTCGGGCATAATACCACGAACTTTAAGTAAGTTCACTATGTTACAGAGGTTAAAGGTGTCCAATAACTTACTGAATGGAAATTTGGACATAGTGTTTCCAGTTTCTATGCAAATTTTCTCTGCATATTTAAATAATTTTTCTGGGGATCTGCCGGCATCTTTATTTAACTGTACCCAACTTCAGCTACTGGATTTGAGAAGAAATGGATTGACAGGTACACTCCCTCAGCACTTCGTTTTTCTTCCCAACTTACAAGTTTTAAGCATTGGTTATAATAATATCCAAGGTGTTCTGCCTCAATGGATTATAAATCTCACCAACTTGCAAGTGTTGGAATTATCCAACAATAAATTTAGTGGAAGAATACCATCCAGTCTTGTCACATTACAAGGATTTCAAATTAATGGATCTTCACAAGTAAGTTTCAACACATTATATGAAGAGATAGAGACTGATATGAAAGGACATCAGTATACATATAACTATGTATTGCTGACAAATACAATGATTGACTTGTCTAGCAATAATTTTGTGGGGGAAATACCTGCAAACATGGGAAATTTGCATGGCTTGCAATTGTTGAATTTATCACACAACCAATTGGAAGGGAAAATCCCTCGATCTCTTGGTGAGATATCTGCTTTGGAGGAGTTGGACTTGTGTATAAATAACTTGAGTGGAATGATTCCTCAAGAGCTATCTAAATTATACCAGCTGGCATCATTCAACTTTTCATATAATGACTTGTGCGGGCCAATCCCAACAGGTACTCAAATTGTTGAGGTATCAGATCTCAGTGTATTTGAAAAGAACAAGTGCTTATGTGGAAATCCTTTACCACCATGTAAGGAAAAGCAAGTGACACTAGTAATGGGCACTACAAAGGTTACAATGGGATCAAATTGGCTACATCAACTCGATGAGCAAGTCTCGCTATTTGCATTGAGTTTGGGAGTGGGAATTGGATTTGGTGGAGTTGTTTTTGTGATGACTACATGGGAGAAAGCTAGGCATTGGATGATGCCCCCTAATAAGAGACTCTTCTATGGAGTGTATAGATTCCCTACATAATCTTCAAAGATGTAGAATATAAAAATGTAATAGGCACTACATGGGTTACAATAAGATGGAGTTGGTTGCATCAAGTGTTTGTCTTGCTGATTATATTGATATTCTAAATAAGAATTAGATTTGATAGAGTTATTTTTGTGATAATCACATTGAAGAAAACTAGGCATTGGGTAGTGGCTCCTAATAAACAACCTTTCTATAATGTATATCAATTTTCTACATAATCTTCCCAATGTTTTAATCTTAATTTTATTAAGAAATATATGTTTGACAGTTTAAAAAAATAATGTAAAGAATAGAAGAACAAAGTTCAACAAGATTGTATCCGTTAATAAGATTTGTACATATAAAATTAAATAACACTTTTTAAAATAAAATAAAAACAAGAAATAACTAATACAATATCATTATACAATGCGTATAAGTCCTCCCATAAATAGAATTTATTATACTGCATCGTTGGATGACTAATTCATACACATTGTTGAAGTAACATGTGTCGTTGTTATTATTCGAGATTGAGAACGACAGGGAAATTTGATTTCATGAATGGTCAAACTTGAAATGAAAAGTAGAGAAAATGAATAACTCTTTAATACGAGGAAATGGTTGTTTTGTTTATAGGTTTAATTTTTCATATAATTAATATATATATATAATTAATATATATATATATATTAATTATTAATTATTAAAATAATTTGTTTAATATAATGGATTTATTTTTTTAGATTTTTTTATAGTAATTTATTATAATTTATATATATTAAAAGATTAAAACTATACATAATTAGAGTTCATCAAGTGAATATAAATATTTGTTAATAATAAAATTAGATTATGAAAATATATAAGTTTAATTTAATTGATTTTTGAGGCAATGCAATGATAATATTTATTTATTTTTGTAAGATAATGATAATATATATCTATTTTTGTAAGATATTGGTTACTAATTTTTTAATTCTTGATCATTACACAACATGAATATGTGGCACTTCTTGATAGTGTTATGATATTTGTCCATATTTTAATGGATTAGTGTTAGGCCAACTCAATTTTATTCACTCCAATACTACAAATATATGGTACAATGGATGATGTCGCCTCATAGAGAGACATTTCCTAGATCCTAAACCTTGCATGGTGTTTAGGCTAGGCAATCCTAACTAACCCACTTAGTAATCATTTGAGGATAAATAACTATTATCCTAAATGAATAATACAATTAAAGAAGACATGAAGACTTAGTGATTGGTAAAGTAAACCATAGGATAACACCACCCCCCCCTCCTCAATTGTAGCACCCCCACTACTAACCCATATTTTTTTTATGATACCCACTAAATTAAAATGCATGCATCATGCTAAAAATGCCCATTCTAACAACATTTATGATAAATATAAATGCATCTAATTATACATACACATAGCAGCATACAAATATTCAAGAACACATAGTTTATGCACAACAATTTAAACCYGGAAATAAAAATAATGAACATAGATAAAACACTTATATTTTTAATCAAATGTGCAACCAACTATAGAAGATGGAAATTCCACCCAACCATAGCCTTTCTACTCCAAATATTAGAAGGAAGTCACCCCGAAGTGGGGATAGGAATCCACAAGAAGTGGTGTCTCTATTGTCCACTCACATCCCAATACAACCCATAACGAGCTAATTTTTATGCAACCATCCCAATCCACTAGCCCTCTTCCCCTCAACCTACAGAACCCAATGAATGTGATCTCCCTTCTCTATACATAGTCCCTTAGGCCTTCCCACTTCCCTCTGGAGCTCTAGCATAGGTTGTCTAGGAATCTCTCTTGCTTGGGACTCTAGGGATTTACAACTGCAATAGGAAACTCTCAATGACAACTCTCAATGACAACTCATTGATTGTACTCAGCCTCATGATCTCAATAACTATGTGAAGTGACTTTTCACACCAATCCTCTTACATGTATTCAATGATTGGGGCTTTGATAAACTCAAAAGAAAAATAGAAGGTTCATACAAAATAATAATTTTAGAAATGTGTCTTGGGATTAATACACATGGGTAATTCCCCCCCTCGAACCCCCCTCTCTTGTGGAAATTTATCCCCCATGACTCCACATGTGTCCGTCTGCCACCAACGATACATTTTATTTTATTATTTTGATATACATTGTTTACATATTACATCGCTTGGCCTGTGGCCATCACTGTAGAAAGAAATAGATGAACAACCAAATAGGTTTACATCTGTTTGCAGCTCAAGATTTTCCCCTTCTGATAGATGGCTGACATAAACTGGTTCCGATTGTACCTTCCCATTCAGCTCTGCTAAGAATTGGGTTTGGAAAACCAATGACATCTGAAAAATCACAGAAAACAAACCTTTGAACCAAAATGGCTTCCATCCTTGGATCCAATGAATTCGCCTATTAATATTTAGACAGTGGAGTTGCCATGTTGAAAGATCTGCAGTCAAGCACATCTCCTCTTCTTGTTCACAATCAAGAAGCGGATCTGATCGTTGTCATTCTCCCAAGGAAGATTTCTTGGCTACTTCGTCCCCGACAATGGCGCCAAAACATGTTAGTGCTAGAAGTTGTCCCTAGACTGCCATAGGGTCAATCCTAGCACATCTTCGATTATTGCAATGATTTTATGAATACATATATATTGGATTTGAAAAAAGGTTGGAGGTTGCAGTAGTAAATGAATAAAGATAATACCAATTCCTGATTGTAAATAAGTTCCGATCACACTCACTTAGTCAATGGTATCCAATTTAACAAAGCAGATAAAACCATAAGAATGATTCTTTGCTTAATATGTGGAACCTCTGCTGCTAGATGTTCAACTATCCTTTTCAAATATGTAACTGACAATGAAATCTATAAAAATATGGAAGATATCTTTGTCATCGTTGATCTTTTTGCTCGAAAAAAACTCTCCCACCAATGTCAACAAAATCTGAGATCCACCATGTTGATTACTAACCCAATGCCTAAGAGTATGGAATTTGTTGTTGGCTTATCAATTAGTTGACAAATGACTTGAAAGGATGCTAACTGGTCACATTCAAATTTACTGTCTTGAAGAGAGGCGCGGACCATACAGACTTGCGGGCATGGATTTCGAGACAAGACTTTCATAATTGTAGGTTGCAGAGGGCACGAAAACTGAGACATAATTCTTTGGGCCTGGGAGTGACAGAGTCGGATCGGAGCGTGGAGACAATCATTTTTGGGTAATTCGATGCCACGAATCAAGTAGTGATGTATGTTTTTTGATCTGAGCATTATTTCTGCAACTTGATTTCAGAATGAGGTATATTCATGTATTTGCAATTGTTTTGTTGAGTTAATGAAAGAGCCTACCCATTTGAGAGCAGGACCCAGAGACATAGTCCACTAGGGATGAACTATGTTATCAAGTTTTTGTGTTCATATCTAATGCTCATGTCTCTTCATTTATAAGTTTTCCCTTCTTTAATGGTGCACTTTAATTAATGCTCCTTTAATTGAATTCTTTATAAGTCACGATGAAAATATCTCGGATCAATACCCAAAGGGATATTAGAGAAAGTAAGAAAATTGATTTTTAATTTTCCATGATCTTTGGATAACAAAAATAAAAAATTTCCTTGGGTTGTCTGGAGAATTGTTTTTATTCCATTGGAAATGGTGGGTTGGGGCATAAAAAATATATGCCATTTTGCAAGGGATTTTGCTTCCAAATCCATCTAGAGACTCATTGAGGGGAGAGGACAATGGTGTAAAGTTATAACAAAAAAATACATAGAGCCTCTATCTGTAGGGGAATAGATCAGATCTACCTCAAAATATTTTCAAAATGATTCAATTATATGGAAATCATTTGTGTTGTGTTTCCTATTTGTGGGTAGATGGTTTGTGTGGAGAGTGGTAGTTGGTAATAAAATTATATTGGGATATGACCCATGGGTGGGATGTAATGAATTATATAAACTTCGTGGGTACATGGTTGAATATCTAAGAGTCAGGGGTTACTTATTTTTATATTAGGTGGCATATCCTATAATAACTTTTATTATAAGCTAGGAATGGTATGATGCTAGGAAATGAGTTTTAAGTGTGCATATGAGATCATTTGGAATGAGAATGTTTCTACAATAAAAATCAACCATGTAAGGATAAAAGAGGATAACGATGAGATTTTTTTGTCGAGGAGTATCGTTGGGGGAAGATAAAGTCCAAAGCCTAGATACAAGGTGCTCATGGAAGAAGAACAACCTCGGGAGTAGAGGTGGCGGTTTAAAGGGATTTGGAAATTCAAATGCCTCCTAAAAGAAAAGTTGTTCATGTGGCTAGACATAAGACAAAGAGTCCCTACATGGGATTGTATGTGAAGGAGGAGTTGGTAGGGACCTGGAAGACGTCCTCTATGCAAGGAATGTGAAGAATATACTTCCCATATGTTAATTCATTTTTCTTATGTTGTGGAAGTTTGGAAATAAATTATGAATATATATGGAAAGAGTTTCTTAGGAAGGTTACAATGTGGAGAATGCTCTTATTGTTTGGAGCCAAAACTCCTCATTCAATATGGTAATGGCACTACCACTCATAGTGGGATGGGGGAATTGGTTGAGTAGAAATGTAAGTCTATTTGAAGGAAAATCCATTCCTCCACATATTTTTTCCACACAAGGATGGTCCATTATAAAGCCATTTTAAACAAGAGAGTGGTGTCAAACCCCATAGAGTCACTATAGAGGAACTCATAGACAAGTTAGGAGCTTGGCCATGGTTTGATGGGGCATCCTAGGAGGACCCTCAAATAGGTGGTATAAGGGGGATCATATTTTTTTCTAACTCCCATTAGATAAAATTTAACACTAGACTGAGTCATGTATTAAACAACAAAGTGGAATTATTAGCCCTCAAATTTGTTTTCAAAGTGGCAGTTGAGAGGGTTATTTAGAAGACTTAGATCATATGTTAGGGACCTAACCCCCCTAACCCATCACGTAGATAGAATAATATAGCTTCCATGCTATAAAGGACAAAATTAGTCATTAATGCCTATTTAATAAATGTGAACAAGTCAATGTAATAAGACCTAATAGAAGATTCCTCTTCTCGAAAGATCTTCCTCTAGAATGTTATTTAGAAGATAAAATTACTATAAATAGGAGTAGGAGGCATGAGAAAGATTTTTCTTGAGAATTATTGTAATAGAGCTCTGCTCTGCTGGAGTTTACCCCCTCGAAGAGGCAAGTGAACACTGCTTTATTTGAATAAAAGGTATTATTTATGGTATTGTTGTTCTCAATATTTTTTTGTTCCATTGATATCTGTTGAATATTCCATTTTTTGCATATTATATTACATCTAGTACCTTACAAGTGGTATCAGAGCACTTTCCTTGGTAGGAATTGTGGGTAAAACAAATTTTAGGGTAGAGACGTGTATTATCGGCGTCTTTAAATCACAATTATCTGTCATTTAGTGGGTAAAAATGCAGTGGGGAATACTACACACAGGAAATACAAATGATTTCATGGGGTTTCCTAGAAACCAAAGTTTTTCCCTTGTTGGAAACCTGTGTAACCCTTTTTGGTACCCCTCAAATAGTATCGCATTAGACAAAATCTATACACAACCATCACTCCAACATACCAACAGGTATATCGAGAGTCCCCTATGTCTCCTGGAACCAACCCTAGATCAACAGATTGGTCACCTGACAACTATAGTGCCACTGATAACAAGACTCGGAAAGATACTCTCTAGTACCTGGGTAATGGAATAGTATGACCAAGGGTATGGTTGAGCCTCCTTAGTTGGTTCCCTAAGATATTGGGCTGAGTACTATTGTTCTACCCCACACACATACCAGAGATATATAGAAAACGAAAAACCGTTGGCCATAGGCACCTTGTAAACCGTAACTGGGGGGAACACACTAGACAAGGAACAAAATGAATATTCTGGCCATGCAACCTTACCTTCTGCATTCTAGTTGCAAATTTACTACACATTTTTTTCTATTAATAATTTGAGCATTTTGAAATTACAATATTATTCAGATCAGAGTATAACTCTGTAGGAGTAAAAAAAAAAAGTATGGGTCCTTCCTGCACCATTATTTGAGAACTATCCCATTGGATTCATCTCTTTTCCATGATTGTAGTGGTACCTATCATTTTCAACCATTTTTTTTTGGACCTGACCCCCTTCTGACACCCTTATTTGGAACTTATCCCATTTGATTCCTCTCTTTTCCCTAATCACAATGGTACCTATCATTTTCTAGCCTTTTTTTTCTAGTGGACCCAAGCCCTTCTCGACACCCTTATTTGGAACTTATCCCATTAGTTTTCTCTCGTTTCCCCGATCGTAGTGGTATATATCACTTATCTACATTTTTGTTCATGGATCCACCCCTCGTCTCCTAGTGGCCCCCACTTGCCAAGATGAAACCAATAAAAAAGTGAATAATGCCATTATTTCCATTCATTCTCAAATGGGCCACCTCCAGGAACAAATCTCTATCCAAATAGAAGAACTCCACTCCACTTTCCAACAATTCCTATCCAAGGGTCCTTCCTCTAGCCCAAACCCCCAAGTCGAAGTTGTTGACTCTTTCAATCCTCTGAAATTTCATTCCAATCATCACCCCCGTCTTCCTAGGGTTGAGGTGAACAATTTTTATGGCTCGGATCCAACAACCTAGGTCACTCAGATGGAACACTATTTTTCCCTGCATGGAATTACCGATGACTTAACCAAGCTTCATTACGATGTTCTCTATTTGGATCGAGAACGATCGAAATGGTATAAATGGCATAGAAATGAAAGCCAAGGGTATGCTTTTTTGACACAGTTTGTTGCTGAGCTGTTTGAATGCTTTGACATAGACACCCACAAATTAGGCCGACTGACTAAGTTGAAACAGTTTGGAACAGTGGAATATTTTATCGCTACCTTCGAGCACTTGGATTATCAAATGGATGGTATAACTGATGCCTTCTTCTAGGAATGCTTTATCAGTGGCCTCAAGGATGAAATCCAAGCCCAAGCCCTCATGGCTAGCCCCTAGACTTGGTTGGAAGCAACTAAATGCGTCAAGGAGGCACAACAGGTCATATTTTCCTAGAACAAAAAACCCGCTTTTATTCCCCGCCCCCAACCGCCCAATCCTACCCCTCTAGCGACTCCTCTCAAGGTCCAAAAATGAACACAGGCAAAAATGGTTGAACACCAACTCAAGGGTTTTTTCTATATTTGTGATGAGAAAAAATTTCTTGGGCACAAGTGTAAAGAAAAAAAACATTTTATGGCCATTTCATAGGATGTTTCTGATGAAGATGTTGAGGTTTCACCTGAGGAAGCATTGCCCCAAGTAAATGATATTACATCGCCCTATGATCCTCCCAAAGTTGAACCATTGATTTCACTGAATGTTCTCACTAGATTTTATGCTACCCAAACCCTCAATTGATTGGTTACATTAAGCACATGAAAGTCATTATCTTAGTTAATAGTGGTAAAAATCATAATCCCATTCATCAAAACCTTGCCTAAGAAATGAATTGTTATATCCGTGTTGTCAAAAATTTCCAGATCATGATTGTCAATGGTGGTTCCAAGAAATGTGGGGGGTATTGTGAAAATGTGCATCTAAAAATTGGTCAGTATAACTTGAAATATCACATGTTTTCTATTGACATGGGTGGTTGTGACATTTTTCTCGGTGTTGAATGGATACACATTCTAGGGCCCATAACCATGTATTTTAAGGATTTGACTATGCAATTCCAATAGGAAGGCCAACAATATAAATTCCAAGGCATTACAACATGCTCTCCGGAGATCATCAATTCCCATTGCATGGAAAAGTTACTCAAAAAAGGTCATTCTGGCATCATTTCCCAACCTCATTCCATTCAAGCAATTGAGACTCCCTCTATGCACCCCAACCTTCAATGTCTTGGTGATGCCATTTGTTCTCTGTAATTCCCCCTCCACTTTTCAAAGTCTCATGAACCAAGTCTTTCATCCTTTTCTTCATCACTTTATGTTAGTCTTCTTTGATGATATTCTCATCTATAGTAAAACTTGGCCATCCCATCTCATCCATGTAGATCAAGTTCTCCATCTCCTCTCCAAGCACAAATGTTTCCTCAAACAGTCTAAAGGTGCTTTTGGCATATATGAAGTTGAGTACATGGGTCATATTGTTGGCAAGGACGGTGTACGAGTGGATCCTAAGAAAATTGAAGCTATGCAGAATTGGCATCGCCCTAAAACTCTTAAAAGTGTGTGTGGTTTCTTGGGTTTAACTAGATATTGTCACAATTTTGTTCAAAATTATGGAAAAACCATGGCTCCTCTAACATCTCTCCTTAAAAAGAATGTTTTCAGTTAGACTCCAGCCATTGACGAATCCTTCCAAGCCTTGAAATAAGTTATGTGCACCATTCCTGTACTGGCCCTACCTGACTTCACCAAGACCTTTTTTCTAGTATGTAATGCATTAGGGAGAGGAATTGGGGCAGTCCTTATGCAAGATGGACGACCTTTGGCTTTCACCATCAAATAGTTGTCGGAGCGACATTTGGACCAATCGATCTATGAAAAGGAAATGTTGGTTATTTAGAAATATGAAGTGGATCTATGGTGCCCTTATCTATTAGGATGTTACTTCTAGATTAAAATGGATCATCAAGCCTCACGTACTTCCTAGAACAAAAAATTTCATCCCCAGAGAAAAAAGAATGGGTGACCAAGCTATTTGGATATGATTATGAGATCATTTATAGGAAGGGAAAAGACAATGTGGTGGTTGATGACTTTTCCAGGAAATATGAAGAAGAATGGTCCCTCTTTTCCCTCTCATTCCTTTTCGCTAACTGGATTCAGGTTTTTCGTCAAGAATGGTTGTAAGACCCCAAAATTTTCAGCCTAATCCAACAACTACAATAGGATCCCCAAGCTACTCTAGGGTACTCTTGGAACAATGATGAGTTTCTCTATAAAGGTCGCCTATATTTAAGCAAATAGTCGACCCTTAAATCCATGGTGCTCTCTAAGTTTCATGCTTCACCTACCGTGGGTCATTCAGGTTTTACCAAAACTTATGAACGAGTCGACCATTCTTTCTTCTGGGATGGTATGAAATAGGAAATCCACACCTTTGTGGTCGAATCTGATACCTGTTAATGCAATAAGGACAAGAATGCCAAACCTCCGTGAACACTCTAACCACTTCCACTTCCACCTACTATTTGAATTAATGTTTCTATGGATTTCATTGTTGGCTTACCCAAATCATGCAATAAGTCAGTCATCATGGTGGTAGTCGATCATATTTCCAAATATGCTCACAACATCCATAATGGATCAAAGTTTTATGGATAATATCTTCAAACTCCATGGAATTCCTCATTCTATTGTTTTTGATCGAGATCCAACTTTTACCACTAATTTCTGGCGAGACTTATTTAGGCTCCAGGGCACCCAGTTACATCTCAACAGAACCTAACATCCTTAGACTAATGACCAAATGAAAGTGTTCACCAAATGTTTGGAAACATATTTGAGGTGTTTTGCATTCGACAAACAACATCAATTGGTTCAATGGTTACCACTAGATGAATGGTGGTACAACACCTCTTACCATACTACCACTCGCACAACTCCCTTTGAAGTAGTGTACAAACAAAATCCACCATTGATTATTCCATACATGTTGGGTGTCTTAAAAGTTCAAGAGAATGACTGCAATCTTATAGTCTACACGACCATTCTCTGTACTCTCAAAGAAAAACATTCCATGGCTCATAACTGCATGAAGCAACAGGCAGATCCGGGTCGCTCTGAACCTCAATTTGCTGAAGGGGACTAGGTGTTTCTCCATCTGCAACCATACAAGAAGAATTCACTAAAATCCCAAAAGTGTCAGAAAATTTCCCCCAAATTTTATGGTCCTTATACTATTCTAAAATGCATGGGACTAGTGGCCTTGGCCAATCACTCCAAGCTACATCATGTTTTTCATGTCTCATGCCTGAAGAAAGTGATTGGCACCAAGTGCGACACCTAGAATAGTCTACAAGAGTTCAATGAAGAAGGTTCCATTTGGTTGTAGCCACAATCCATATTGGACCAGTGAGACCCTCGTCTCTATCAGTGCATCATAAAGGAAGGTTTAGTTCAATGGAAGGATACTCCACCAGAAGATGCCATATGGGAGTCAAATACCATTCTGCAACAATTTCCTCACCTTAAGCCTTGAGGACAAGGCTCGTTTTCAAGGGGGGGGGCATGTTAGGGACCTAACCTCCCTAAACCACCATGTAGATAGAATAATATATTTTCCATGTAATAAAGGTCGACATTAATCAATAAGACCTATTTAATAAATATGAACAAGTCAATGTAAGAAGACCTAATATAAGTTTATGCTTCTCGAAAGATCTTCCTCTAGAATATTCTTTAGAATATATAATTAGTATAAATGAGAGTAGGAGGCATGAGAAAGCTTTGTTTTGAGAATTATTGTAATAGAGCTCTACTCTGCTAGAGGTTCCCCCCTCGAAGAGGCAAGTGAAAATTGTTTTCTTTAGATAAAGGTATTATTTCTGGTATTGCTTTTCTCAATATTTTGTTATTCCATTGATATCTATTGAATATTCCTATTTCTGCATATTATATTACATCTTGTGCCTTACATCATAGATGATCCCTTATTGATCGTTAATTGAATGTTGGGAAAAAAGCACGTGAAAGTATTACTCTAAAAACCTTAAACCTTAGTTGAAGATATTCTTATCATAAAAACGATGTTGTTAATTTCACTTTCATGCATGTGTTTAGAAAAAGTAATGGATCTATTTGTCCAAAGAAGTATTACTTCTGGACCCTAGAATTTGGCATAGATGGGAAATACAAGGGGACTCCGTAATAGTTCTTGAGCCACAACCTTTATGGATAAGGCTTATTATTTATTTTATAATATTTTGTTGTTGAGAGGGCCTGGTTCTTAACCGAGAGGTTTCGATTTAGAATATTCACTTGATGTCTAAGAGGAGCTTTTATCTTTCTTACTTTACTATTATTAAAGCTACTAGAGTACTATACATATACAGAAGAACATAAAATTTCACTTAGTAGGTGATATCATAGAGAATTAAATATCATTTTGACTTTTTTAGAAAAATCTTACGAGAGATTGTGCTCAAAAGGGGAGAAGTCATCATTGTGGTATGTATCATATAGACTACTTTTGAGTTTTTGAGGAAGGTCAAAAAAAAATATGGGAAAATGTGATTTTGTTTTGGTTGGTATATAAAATTGTGATTTTTTTATAGAGAAAATAAATATTAAATATTTAAAATAACATAATAAAATATTTAAATTAATATATAATAATTTTTATATAAATAAATAAAAATAAAGTATCTAAATAGAATAATTGAAATTTAACAATATAATCATAAAATATTCAAAGCAATATAGTAAGAGGTTACATTACAATAAGGAGTAGTATATGGTTTTATATGGGATTAAGGTTTTAAGTTACTTAAAGGTACATGATTCTATTATGATAATTTCAACAATGAGATCTTTTGGATATTTAGGTGAAATTATTATTATTTTTTTTTTTTTAATAAAAAATAAAATCAAAATAAAAAATAAATTAATTTTGAAGTTTATATATACAAACTAATTTTACTTTACTAAGATAAGGTTATGTGATGGGATATATAATATTTAAATATATTAAGAATAATATATTTAAAATATATATTATTAAGTTTACTAATTTTACTTTACTAATATTTAAATATTTAAGAATGTAATTCATGATTATTAAGTTTTATTAAATTTTGATAAAAGATCAAATTAAAATAAAAATTAATTTTTAAATTTATATATATAAAAACTAATTTTACCAAAACAAAATCTATATATATATATATATCTATAATATTTATTTTGATTTAGTCCCCGGGGTGTAGGACAGTCGGTGTCGGAGTGTGTTGTTAAGCCACTCCGTGTTGTTAAAGTCACCGGTTCGAAACCTGTAGGGACAAAAAATCCAACCATGTTAAGGGTTAGTGTGGCTCAGGCCGGGTGTGATCCCTGGGTGATTTTGACGGCTTAGATGCCTTTGAGTCGTGGTTTCTCAAGCCACAAGTTAATCGCGTAGCCAACAGGTCCCGCACAAATTAACAAACAAAAAAATATTTATTTTGATTTAATTTTATATCAACAAACGTTCAAAGTTTCTAGTAGATATTCCATCTATTATATATAGATTTAAGTTTATATCAACATTTTTATTAATCTAATATGATGTTTGTAATTCTAGAAATAAAATGTGTAAGAATTTTTTGAAATGTCCAAAGTTTCGAGTAGACATTCCACCCATTATCAATGATGGGTGGAGTTTCCACCCAAAAAGTTGGACATTTCAAAAACTCCTTACACTGTTTATTTTCAAAATTACAAATAACATTATGATGAACTGTGAAAATCTACATACTTAATTTTTTTTTTTTTGTAAATAAAAAGGGGAATTTCCTATTACTTAGCTTTTAGAATACAAAAAATGTCACATGGCTACAATCTTCCATTTGTTCCATCAAATTAGCGGAAACTAGAACAAGTGGCAGACTATGATGTCATTGTTCAAAATAGCAATCCGCCATCTGCCCTGCCAAATGTAAACCAGAGAAAGTGGTGGATTCGAGTTATTGTTGAACTGTGCTATGCAACGAAGAAATATTATCAACTAAAAAAAGAAGAAAGAATTGTAAAACAACATTGTAGCAGTGCAGAGAGCTGAGTTGAGAGTGATCGAGGTGGCCAAAGCAAATAAATTACACATTTTCACTTGGGTGCATGTTGCTCAGATCGTCGTTGAGGGGGTCCACCTTGGGTTGGAGCACAAAAGGCCTCGCACAGGTCGGACAATGTTGGGTTTCTCGTGCATTTGAGAAGGCTTCATAAAACATGTCAATTCACTGGTGCATGAGGGTGTCCCGATATATTTGGTCAGCCATCTGGCTCCGTAGCTCAAAGACGAGCTCGAGCTACTCCGGATGGAAGAAGGGTAGTGGAGCTTGGTAGAAGTCAAGGAGTGTCGAGAGTGGTGGAGGCACCAAGACTGGTCCGCCCTCCACCTCTACGTCTAACACCACCACCACCTTACATGGGTCCATCGGTGCCGCTTCCATAGCCTCCACCGCCTTGAGCTCCTCTCCCCAGAGTCTGTGTTCTGAATTGTGGCCACAGAGTCCAAATGGAGGAATTCCTCCTCAATTATAAAAGTGGCCTCTTCCCTAGTGGCTTGTGCTTGCTGGAATATGGTTGGGGTGCTTATGCTTACTGGAATATGGTTGGGGGGTTGCCAATTATCCGACACTATGAAGAGGACGGATTTTGGAGGAAATTGGATGGGTTCCTCCAGAATCTCCTCCTCAACGTATGCCATTGGCGACGTTCTTGGTTTCTCTCGTCACTGAGTCTGAACAATGGATAGGGCGCACTCCAATCTCTACACCCTCCACTGTCTAGCAGCAAAACTATACCAGGCTGGGCCGCGCCTCGGCCTGCCTCTTCCCCTTGGGATGGCAAGGTTAGGAAGGCTGATAATGCGCAGGGCTAATGTAATGAAAGTCGACTAGACGCATATCCAGTGCTCAGAGCGGCCATGTTGATGGAGCGCAAAGGAGAAATGGAGCCAACCTCGTCCGAGTGGGAGTAAAATGCTAAGGCACGACATGACCACTGTACCGAGCCTCACACTGCAATTACACCTCGTGGCCTCCATTCTTCTCACGCGAGGAAGTTGTCCTCCACTTCTCGACAAACAGTAATCGCCTCCCTCCATTTAAGAATAAGGTGAAGGGTGTCGACTTGCCATATTAATGGCTTGGGTTTGGGGCATGGCCTCCCGTTGCTACATGGCACCCCATCCCCAAAATCTGCGTACTTAAATTTAATATGATTATTTTTTCAAATGATTATATCTTTATTAGATTTTAAATTAAAAAATATTGAAAAAATCAAACAATTTGAATCTCATATTTAATTCATTAAATTAAAAAAAAAAAAAAATTATTACTAAAAATAAAAAATAATAAACCATAAAATATATTTATGTAAACTAAACCATTATATCATATCCAAAATAACTAAATTATAATCTTAAATTAAATTATTATTATTAAACATTAATTTAAAATAAAATATTAAAACTAATAAATAATAAACTCATATTTAGTCTCCTCTAGATATCTTGTAAGACACAAGGGAAGCAACAGTACCTATTATTTGTAAAAACTCATTCATGAAAATTTAAAACTAATAATTTTCTAGATATTTAATGTTATACAGTAATCACAACATATAATGTTTTATATAATAATGAATAAACTAAATACGTTGAACCAGAGAAGAAGGTTCTGTGATGGGAATATGATCCCACTTTGTGATGGGTGCTACCATTGAAGTTAAACACTTTTTAACGTCTTGTGAAGAACAACTTCACACGAAATATCCCTGAATTCATTAGCAATATGAGTGACTTGACCAGTTGGGTCGAAAATCAGTTTTAGCAAATTGATTAGGTGGATATGGTTTTAATTACAGATGGCTAGCTACTTTGTGGAATGTTTTTCTATTTTACTAATGTTTCAAAAATGCTAATGTTTCAGTCTTAGCAAATTGATTTGGTGGATTTGGTTTTAATTACTGATAAGTCTTCTTCGCTAGGTACTTTGTGGAATGTTTTACTATTTTACTAAGTCATAGATTAAAGATTTTATGAAATTAAAATATTTTAGACATATTTATCAAAATCACGTAAAAATTATTAGATTTTTAGATTTAAATAATTATTTCTATAGAATCATAATTCGTGTAAATTTATATGATCTAATTCCAATTAAAAAACCATTTCATAAAACAGTTAACCAACACCTTTTACTAATATTTTAAAAATGCAATTAATTATGTTAAAAAGTATGGTGTTTTAAACTATGCATTTCTACAATTAATTTATCCCTCGGACCTGAATTTCTAACTCATACGTTTTATCTCGTTAATTTCTCCATGTGCGAGAAGTTTCCAATTGATATATTCTCATTAATTTTCAATGCATATCTTCTCGATTAAATACTTCAGTTGAAATTTTCAAATTAATATTTTACTATATTTAGTGTTATACACTTTCTAATGAACCACCAGGATAGGAATTTATATGATATTGAATATATTAAATACTTGATTCAAGAAGGTTATTATATACCAATACTACACCCTAATGACATCACTTGAAATTGAATACAATAAACTAAATACATTGACTTAAAGAGGAAGACTCTCTAATGGAGATATGATTTATATATTTCGAAATTACCTTATAGTTAGTAATCAAGTTTTATATGATATTGAATATACTAACTACTTGACTCTAGAAGGTTATTATATACCAATACTACACCCTAATGACATCACTTGGAATTGAATACAATAAACTAAACACATTGACCCAAATAGGAAGATTCTCTAATGAAGATATGATTTATATATCTCGAAATTACCTTGTAGTTAGTAATCAAGTTTTATATGATATTGAATATACTAAATACTTGACTCCGGAAGGTTATTATATACCAATACTACACCCTAATGACATCACTTGGAATTGAATACAATAAACTAAACACATTGACCCAAAGAGGGAGATTCTCTAATGGAGATATGATTTATATATCTCCAAATCACCTTGTAGTTAGTAATCAAGTTTTATATGATATTGAATATACTAAATACTTGACTCCAAAAGGTTATTATATATCAATACTACACCCTAATGTCATCACTTGAAATTGAATACAATAAACTAAACACATTGACCCAAAGAGGAAGATTCTCTAATGGAGATATGATTTATATATCTCAAAATCACCTTGTAGTTAGTAATCAAGTTTTATATGATATTGACTATACTAAATACTTGACTCCAAAAGGTTATTATATATCAATACTGCACCCTAATGTCATCACTTGGAATTGAATACAATAAACTAAACACATTGACCCAAAGAGGAAGATTCTCTAATGGAGATATGATTTATATATCTCGAAATTACCTTGTAGTTAGTAATCAAGTTTTATATGATATTAAATATACTAAATACTTTACTCAAGAAGGTTATTATATACCAATACTACACCCTAATGACATCACTTGAAATTGAATACAATAAACTAAACACATTGACCCAAAGAGGAAGATTCTCTAATGGAAATATGATTTATATATCTTGAAATCACCAGATAGTTACTAATCAAGTTTTATATGATATTGAATATACTAAATACTTACTCCAAAAGGTTATGTGATGGGATATATGATATTTACTACTATATTTAAATGCTTAAGAATGCAATTCACAACATTATGAGGAACTATGAAAATCTACATACCTAAATTTAATATGATTTTTTTTTTAAATGATTATATCTTTATTAGATTTTTAAATTCAAAAATATTGAAAAAATCAAACCATTTGAATCTCATATTTAATTCATTAAATTTAAAAAAACAAAAAATAAATATATAAACTTATTACTAAGATTAAAAAATAATAAACTTTAAAATATATTTATTTAAACTAAACCATTATATCATATCTAAAATAACTTAACTATAATTTTAAATTAAATTATAATTATAATAATAATAATTATTAGACAATAATATAAAATAAAAATATGCTTTTAAAGCATTCCTTGATGTTAAAATCACCTATTCAAAATTTGTGAGAACAAAAAATCTAACTATATTTAATGATTGGTGTAGCTATAAAAACTAATTCATTAAAATTTAAGAATAATAATTTTCTAAATATTAAATGTTATACACTAACCACAACATTAGAATTTAAAACTAATAAATAATTTTTTAGATATTAAATGTTATACACTAACCACAACAGATAATGTTTTATATAATAATGAATAAACTAAATACGTTGAACCGGAGAAGAAGGGTCTGCGTGGGAATATGATTCCACTCTATGATGGGTGCTACCATCGAAATTCAACACTTTTTAACGTCTTGCGAAGAACGGCTTCACACGAAAGATCCCTCAATTTATCAGCAATATGAGTGGGTTGAAAATCAGTCTTTGGTGGATATGGTTTTAGCTAGGTATTTTGTGGAATGTTTTACTATTTTATGGAATCCATTAGCAACTTGAGTTACTTGACAGTCTTACAAATTCCCTACATAATCTTCAAAGATGTAGAATATAAAAATGTGATAGGCACTACATGGGTTACAATAAGATCGGGTTGGTTGCATCAAGTGTTTGTTTGCTGATTATATTGATATTGGATTTGGTAGAGTTATTTTTGTGATAATCACATTGAAGAAAAATAGACATTGGGTGGTGACTCCTAATAAACAACCTTTCTATGATGTATATCAATTTCCTACATAATCTTTTCAATGTTTTAATCTTAATTTTATCAAAAAAATGTATATTTTATGGTTTTAAAAAATAATTAAAAAAACTGAAGAACAAAGTTCAGCAAAATTGTATATGTTAATAAGATTTAACAAGATTTGTAAATATAAAATCAAATAACACTTTTTAAAGTCCAAAAAAGGACAAAAAAATAACTAATACTATATCATAATACAATGCGTATAAGTTCTCCCATAAATAGAATTTATTATACTGCACCGTTGGATGACTAATTCATACACATTTTTGAAGTAACACGTGTCGTTGTTATTATTCGAG
>JZKD02S1768501.1:268294-284987 GCA_000966675.3 Picea glauca | reverse complement strand
GGAGCTCTAGCATAGGTTGTCTAGGAATCTCTCTTGCTTGGGACTCTAGGGACTTACAACTGCAATAGGAAACTCCCAGTGACAACTCATTTTCTATGTGGTAATTTCTTACACATGAATCTCTTATATAGGCCTAACAACCTACTTATTCATGCAATTACAACTTCAATAAGATGCCCACAAATGCCACTATGGTTTTCTTCAAGATCCAACACTCAATACACTCTTGATGTCCCAAAAATTGCTTGTAAAAACTACTCTCAATACCCATTCAAATTTCCCTTTTACACATGCACGTTGACTCTTACATTCCCCAATGTTGATTGTACTCAGCCCCATGACCTCAATAACTATGTGAGGTGACTTTTCACACCAACCCTCTTACATGTATTCAATGATTGGGGCTTTGATACACTTAAAAGAAAAATAGAAGATTCATACAAAATAATAATTTTAGAAATGTGTCTTGGGATTAATACACATGGGTAATTCCCCCCCCTTGAACCCCTCTCTCTTGTGGAAATTTATCCCCCATGACTCCATATGTGTCCGTCTGCAACCAACGATACATTTTATTTTATTATTTTGATATACATTGTTTACATATTGCATCACTTGGCTTGTGACCATCGCTGTAGAAAGAAATAGATGAACAACCAAATAGGTTTACCTCTGTTTCTAGCTCAAGCTTTGCTTCCCCTTCTGATAGATGGTTGACATAAAATGATTCTGATTGTACCTTCCCATTAAGCTCCACTAAGAATTAGGTTTGGAAAACCAATGACATCTGAAAAATCACAGAAAGCAAACCTTTGAGCCAAAATGGCTTCCATGCTTGGATCCAATGAAGTCGCCTATTAATATTGAGACAGTGGAGTTTCCATGGTGAAAGATTTGTAGTCAAGAACATGTCCTCTTCTTGTTCACCATCAAGAAGCGGATCTGATCGTTGTCATTCTCTCAGGGAAGATTTCTTCGTTGCTTCGTCCCCGACAACGACACCAAAAGATGTTAGTGCTAGAAGTTGCCCCTAGACTGCCATAGGGTCAAGCCTAGCACATCTTCGATTATTGCAATGATTTTATGAATAAATGTATATTGGATTTGAAAAAAGGTTGGAGGTTGCAACAGTAAATGAAGAAAGATAATACCAATTCCTGATTGTAAATAAGTTCCCATCACACTCACTTAGTCAATGGTATCCAATTTAACAAAGCAGATAAAACCATAAGAATAAAGAAGTATGCAAGTGCCCAATCTGTTCACTCACATAGGAAGATTTTCAAGCCCAAAATATCATTCTAAGCCTGAAACGAAAAATCTGAACGCAAATTTCAAGAAGCAGGTAATTAACAACAAAGAATTTACTGAAATTGTAGCTGAATCAGGAAGAAATCTCTGCATCGTAAAAGACTTCCATTGCATTCAATATAAGAGTAACAAAATGAAAGCAAAAAAATTACAATCTGACCATTTAGGATGTCTAAGTTCTTGAGTGCTAAGTGTTACAAGAATCAGTCTCTTTTCTCCATTTTCCAGACCTTTATCCTCCTTCAAAATGAAAACCCAATATTCTTCCCAATAGGCTCTAAATCTCTCGGGTCCTTTCCCTTTCTTTTACAAAACATGAAATATATATAAAATTATAATCAAATTTCTCTCTAACATTTAGGCATCAAATCCTATCTCCACACTAAAAGAAATCTAAAAACTACTGCATTCTCTCTCGAATTGTGAAGGCTGGAATTAAATCCCCTTGAATTTAGAATGATTCTTTACTTAATATGTGGAACCTCTGCTGCTAGATGTTCAACTATCCTTTTCAAATATGTAACTGGCAATGAAATCTATAAAAATATGGAAGATATCCCTGTCATCGTTGATCTTTTTGCTGGAAATATGGAATTAGCTTGATGTCTCGAAAAAAACTCTCCCACCAATGTCAACAAAATCTGAGATCTTCCCTGTTGATTACTAACCCAATGCCTAAGAGTATGGAATTTGTTGTTGACTTATCAATTAGTTGGCAAACGACTTGAAAGGATGCTAACTGGTCACATTCAAATTTACTGTCTTTCTGCAGGCCTTGGACACGTTGAAGCTGATTAAGTAAGATGATCCTTTCTTCAGGCCTTGGATCTGCTGGGATATCAACCCATTATTTTCGAGTTGGATGACATGCCCATTATCTGAAATAATGAACTGAAGTTGGTTTTGCTGATCTGAGGAGGAGATGTATTCTACTAGCCCACCGATCTTCCACTGAGGTAATAGGTTTTGGCCCACAATCACATTTCTAATGATAGCCCAGCTTTGAGGATCCTCCTTGATATTCCTCCTCTTTAATCACATGTAACAACATATCATAGGAATCCACTTGAAGGAGTTGAGGAAAGACCTCTTCTTCAACTATTTTTTCATTCATTTCTAAGACAACAGATGCATCAGAAACAAAATCTAATGCATCCACAACTATGCAGTCATCTTTCCTATTATCAATTAGATCTGGAAAATCTTCCTCAACAACATGATTTTCATTCTTGCAATCAGAAGAAACATATGCTTTATGCTGCATATGCTTCTCAAATATATCACAAGAATTTTCAGAAAGACTTTCAGCTGAAAATTTTACTTTACAAAATATATTGAAAGCATCATGAAAACTTGCCAATGAGTTAATACTTGAAGCTGGAAGATATATGCACCAGTCAAGGGCAGCTCCCTTCAATGAGTATCTGAAAAACTTGATCTTGACATCCTCATGCACAATCTGACATTCATGAGTAAAATCATGAAAATCTAGCTGATGCTCAGTCAGAACCTCCCAATCTTCACCTTTAAATGTTGGAAGGGTACCTTCCCATTCAACTCTGCTAAGAATTGGGTTTGGAAAATCAATGACATATGAAAAATCATAGAAAGCAAACCTTTGAGCCAAAATGGCTTCCATGCTTGGATCTAGTGAAGTCGCCTATTAATCTTTAGACAATGGAGTCGCCATGGTGAAAGATCTGCAGTCAAGCACATGTCCTCTTCTTGTTCACCATCAAGAAGCAGATCTGATCATTTTCGTTCTCCCATGGAAGATTTATTCACTGCTTCGTCCCCGACAACGATGCCAAAAGATGTTAGTGCTAGAAGTTTCCCCTAGACTTCCATAGGGTCAAGCCTAGCACATCTTCGATTATTGCAATGATTTTATGAATAAATGTATATTGGATTTGAAAAAAGGTTGGAGGTTGCAACAGTAAATGAAGAAAGATAATACCAATTCCTGATTGTAAATAAGTTTCGATCACACTCACTTAGTCAATGGTATCCAATTTAAAAAAACAGATAAAGCCATAAGAATAAAGAAGTATACAAGTGCCCAATCTATTCACTCACATAGGAAGATTCCTGGTCCTAAATGTCATTCAGAAACAGAGAATAAGGTACTTAAAAACAAGTCTTGGAATGAGAAAAAAATCAGTGAATTCTTCACTGCCTTATCAACATACAAGATAATTTCAATGCATTGCAAAGATAACATGCTTTACAAGTAAGAAAATGAAGAAAGAGATTAGAGGAGAAAGTTTGTTTATCAAAAAGGCTATAGAATTGAGTGCAAAATGAAAAAAGGTTCCTATTTTAAAATCATGAAAAGAGTCTCAGTCTTGCATCCCTAGTCTCTATTCAACCCTCTCGGGTCCTTCCTCCTCTATTGTCGAGTGTTCATTTGAAATCCTCTGCCACCCGTTGAACGTTAAACCAATGCCTGGTTCCATCTCTTTGGCATCTCCATACCCGAGAACTCTAATGACTTTAACTGTAAATTTAACTCCATATTTAGATTCTTTTGATGCTCGGACTTGGTTGTGTGGCTTTCACATTATTTCTCTTGATTGCTTGATGGCATTGGGTATTGACAATTAGCTCCTAACTACAAACTGTGGATTTGTAGCATTTGTGCTTGGTGTGAGCCTTGCTTCAGGTATCCAGTGTAGAAGATTGTTGTCACTTTGATGCCCATAAGTTATGCATTCCACCTTAACATATCCACTAAGATCTATTTTATTTCACATGCAAATGGAAAATGGGCATTTCTATCGTTATTATACACAACCATATATCCAAAATCTCGACGTGTTGTGTAATGATATAATGCAAAAACCATAAAATATAACACTATAACAAATCCGAGGCCTTTTATTTGGCACTTGGATGGTATACCTGAATGTTCCCCTATTTTTCTACCAACTGGTATGAATGCAAACACATAGATCTCCATGAAGCTATGGGCCTGTGTATTTGGTTTCTAAATTTTGGCTCTATATCCTCAAGCATCCTCTTCATTTGATCATACATTTTATAGGTTTATGAAGGCCTCAAAATAAACCCCGTCACTGCAAATGAGAGCCCATATGATAGGGCCAAACAAAACCAAGATTTGATAGCGCCCTGTGGACACACTTGGCATTAACCCTCCATGTTGTGCTACCTAGGTTTGACAATTATATTTTTCCCCATCGAATATACCTTTTAACTTGGCAAAATGTGCAAACTAAACCCTGATGGGCTCTCTCCTTGTGTCTTAATCTAGGTGCTTGTTGTTATATTAATATGGAAGCTGGATACTTCATCGATCAAACCCCTGAAACACCTATAGACTGCTCCTGCTTCCATAGGTTGGTCTGATGCCTCTGCACTGTATTTCTCTTGACTTATGTGTTGTGTGTTGATTGCAGGTGCGTGGCTGGGCTCAACGATTTTTCTAAAACTGATATTAGTGAGATGAAAAGGAACTAGCCACCGCAAAGAAGGATCTAGACCATCTGCGCCATTTGGCGAAATATTACCAAGACTCAACACAAGAAACAATTTTTCTAAAGAGTGAATTCTGAGATGCATATGCATAATTCACGAACGAAAGACATATATTCACTGCATGTGTAGCCAATTTTCAAGAATACACTCTCATGGTACTGGAAACCTATAAAGACATGGAGAGATGGTATGAAAAGGCATACCAGGCTGTAGAAAAAATCGATTATATCATCGTAGTACATAAGGGTCGAGACATGGAGGAGCATGGCATCTGAGTGTTGATGGATAGTAGCATCTCCCGGATCAGGAAGGCAGTCAAATACTGGGTAAGTATGGCCCCAGAACCTCAACGAAAGATACAGAAGAGGTGGGCCGAGTGCGAAAGAAGCTGGGAAAATATCAATCGGGAGATGAAAGACATTGGCTTCCCAGAGTTCAGCTCACTCGAAGACTTTGTTGACTTTCATGACATAGTCAAACAACATGCATAATAGGACTCAGCGTGGGAAGTAGAGATCGTGCAGGTGATGAGCATGACACCTGGTCAAGTACATAATTTTATGGAACATCTGATCAAGGATCGTGCAGTTCTGCAGCGTTTAAGTGCCAATATGATCAGATATAGATAATGGGCAATATAAATAAAGGAAACTCTCTCAGCCCCGATGGACCAACAAAAATTTCCAGATGCTAATACATGTGAGGATATCTTCGTCAAGTGGTCAGAGTATGAGAAGAGTCATCCACTCTAAGTAGAGCCACTAGACAATCTCAAGAAAACAAAGAGATCAAGTGCCCCATGTCCTTATTTTGTTTTAGTTAACACAAACTTTTAATAGCTATTTTGAGTTAGTAATTCTTTATAAATAGGGAGATCGACCTTTTGGGAAGGGTCGATGGTTTTGGGTAAGGACCCTCTTTTTTCAGAATTGTAAAGAATTATTTCTGAGCAACTTTAATTAAGAAGTTTTGTTTAGAACCAAAGACAAATTTATTTTCATCAAAGGCGTTATGTGATTGGATTGAGAAGGAACTACTTCCATCTTTGAATTCTGTAGTTGATGCTTTAACAAGTAAGAGTTTCTGAATCTATTGATAAGCTATATTTTTCAATACTTTAACAGTTCTTTTGTTCTAAATGATGAAAAGTGAATCGTTGTGTTAATATGTGATTGATGGTAGAGCTAAGGAAACTATTTTTCTTGCACTCATCTTATTGCATGTGTATTTTCTTTCAATAATTGTATTTCAGTCAGTGTGAAATACCAACAAGTTAACATATTATTACTAGACTTTTAATAGGTGTGAATATTTTTGTTTGCATGCTAGAGCACGAGGGTTATCCCAGTCTCATCCTTTTTTAGTAGTTAAGAATCCCCTCTATCACTTGGTTTATACCATCACACCTTACTTTATCATACTAATCTAATAAAAGAAAAGAAAAAAAGAGAAATGTTTAATATGAAGGAGGAACTTTCATAGAAAGATATCTTGTCAATCACTAAGTAAAGCCCATTGGTAAATTAGATAGAAAGAAAGATATGGAGAACCATTCCACCCATCAAACGTTGCAAAGTCTAATTGGGCCTCTAAGGAGGGTTTAGTTCCTACTATTGAGTTAAAGGGATCTTGGACCCCTCAACAGGAAGCAATCTCACTCAACAATATTTTCATGTTTAGCGAGTCTGAAAAGAGATTAAAAGAGAATCCAAAGAGTTCCCAACATAATTTCCAACAGTTTCGAATGCGACCCATGGATATTTGTTATTTTTCCCCCAGCTACGTGATGGAATCTAGTGGTTTTTCTCCAACATGATTTATAGAGGCTGGAGACCACAGATATATCAAGATCAAAATGATGATACTCTGACTGATTATCCCCCACCCCTTTTCACCTAGTCCTGAATATATAGTCTTGAGAGGAAAAACCACCATGAGAAAATGAGGGATATGGTCGAGGATATGGATCGTTGAGGTTTGGATCCGATCCTAAGGTGAAGCCATAGAATGAGGGTCAAACATAACCAACCCCATATTGAGAGAGCTGGATTATAGAATTAGGTGGAGGAGATCCCCCTTTTCCCTCAACAAGAATGGCGCTCCCCCAAAGTGATGTAGGAACATCTCTCCCACTCAGCAGCATAGTCAGTAGCTAGTGAAACAACGCATGAGGATTGGGTGAGAATCCCAAGGGAGAGAGAGAAAATCCCTCCTCATTTTGTTTAAAAATCTCCAATTTAATGTAATTAAATGTTGCATGGCTCAAGGAGTTGATTCATTGAACGAATCCAGGCTGCATGTAAATCACCTTTAATGGTTGTAGTAGATTGTAGATCTTAGGGGATCCAGATATGATCTATAGCTATTGTAAATTAAATGTAATTTAATGTATTAGGTGAGAAGGCTCGAGAAGCGAGCATGGTAATAAGGAATTTGTAGTTTTTCTAGGGGTTAGATTTGGAAGATATTGGAGAGGAGAGGAGAAGAGCCAAGACTCTGTTTCAGTCTCGCCTTGTAAATATTGTAAAAAACTTCTCAATTTTAATAGAAATTGATAGTTCTCAATATATATGTGCATCTTTTTCATAAATTCCATGAGTATGTTGTATTTCTATGTTGCAGGGACATATAAAATCCCAAATCATTGAGAAGCCCTGAGTATTCTGAAGATCTATGAGGGTTGTGCAAGGAGTGCACACCATAGTTATTGGAGAACTTTGGAATCCAAGCGCAAAGAGTGCACAAGAACCGGGGAAAGAGTTCAGGAGGAACATGGCATATGTTACACATGATTTTGGTCATCTTGGTGATGTATTAACAATGATGTACTTAGGCTCCCAACAAGAACTTTCTCCTGAGAAAAGTGGCACTTATCTTCTTCTAGAAAGCATATTTTTAAAGTGAGTTCGCAGGCTGCATATGGCCTAGGGTGCGAGAATGACCCATTCTCATAGGCCACTTTCATCTAGGGTGCGAACTTCTTGTAGTTTTCTCTATACACAGGGTGCGAACTTGTTTTCAAGCTTGGAAAAGAGAAGAAGTCTCGAGGGTTCTAGAAGGGAATCTTCTAGAGAATGAGTTGGAATTCGTATGGTTGTCATTTTACTGGCTTCTCTGATTTGATGGGATCATTCTCATCCATGTAACCATCTCACCCTCTCCTATATATTGAAAGGATTCTCATGGAAAAGGTTAAGCAAGATTGAATGAAGAATTGGTGAAATAATTGTGTGAAGAACCTTGTTGAGATAGAATCTTGGAGACTTTAGTTGGTCTATCAAGAGATATTGGATCTTCTTCATGCAAGTTCAAGAACAAGTGTGTGTGTTGGAACCAAGAGCCATCTAAAGGAATCTTGCGACATCAAGGTGATCAGGTTGTATTTTCTACATTCAATTAATATGATACAGTGGCATGTCCCTTTCCCATAAAGTCATTCTTACTTTATTGTGTAATTCCTTGATCATATGCATAAGTTGACATTGAATATATTGTACTATATTTACTTTGGTTGGTTTGTGTTGTCTTGGACTTGACCTCACGAGAGCATCGGAGCGAAGCGGGAGCAACAGAGACTTGAGGAAGCGATACAAAGGTATGTCACTTGTTCCTCCTTTCTAGCCAATTCAATGATCATAACTTAGAGTAAGAGTCATGTCCTGTCTTGTTTTGTTCTAGATCTAGGTGGATCTAGGGAGATCTGTTAGTGTCCGCACCTACCGATTAGTCCAATAATAAAATTGGTGACTCCACTGGGGATGCAACCCATTTTTTAGTGGTTTTTGGTGTTTTTCCTTGGCCATTTTCTCTTGCCTTACCTTTCTTCATTTCTATCAATCTCTGAGTCTTCAGGAGACCCTGATAGACTCTCCGGGTCCAGAAGTCCCTTCAAAATTTTTGTCTTTTTCCAAAAATTTTCCTAGTTCCATGCCTTCATGCACTGAACCCCTCAGTGGCTTGTGAGAACCCCTTGAGTTCGCACTCTGCCTTTCAGTCCAGTGTGAGATTATCGCACTCTTCTTGTGGCTATCCTGCGAGAATGATCCATTCTCGCACTGTACATCACTGATAGCCTGCGAACCCATTTTTAAAATTTTTTGGAATTAAGGTTTTTGTATGCTCAGATGCCCAGATCTGTATGTGTGTCTAAAAATAACTCTTTGGGCCATTGATTGATTGTTTCTTGTCTTCGGATTATGTGAACGATCATTTTTTGGAAATCAAGGACTCTTCTTGTCCATTTTTCTCAACTCTCATCTCTTGACTTTTCTGAGCAAGGATATAATCTCGGATCCTAAAATCTGAGTACTTGTTTGGTTAGGAGCCAGTGATCGATTTTGAAAGTTGAGATTGTTTGTATTTCTTATTTTCTCATTACTTGTAAAATCATTGTTCTCATGCAGTGGAAAAGACTAGTCTTGTCTGCTTGTCATTTTTGTCTTCATTGAAAGATTGGTTTGGGTCTTGTTTATTTGCTTTTCGTTAGTTATTGGTTTTCCTTAGTTTCACCACCATGGTGTGGTTCTTTTTGAAAAGTAAAAAACATATTTTCTTTTTAAAAGCATTTTCATTTTGAAAATATTGGAAATCAAATTTTGAAATAGAGCAAATAGAGAATTGTCATTGTCACGTGATTTGTTGATATTGCATTTTAAAGGAGATTGCATATCGTAGTTCAAGATTGTTCTGGAAAACTTATCTTTCCCTCCTGTACATAGGATTCATCGAACGAAAATTGATATATTTCATTCCTATCTATGCATTGTTGGGTCAGAGTCTCACACAACATCGATTTCATCTCCGTTTCCTTTGAGTAACAATAGCCCTTAATAATATTACGCAATTTTAAAATTTAACTAGTGACTCTTTTCTAGGACCCTATTACACCAACAATTACCTAGGATAGAGCTTTGGAATAGGCAGAGAGATACACTCTCCAAAGAACAAAAAACACAATAGCATCTTGTGTTAAGGAGTGTCAAATTCCATTTACAACATTTTGTCCTGGGAAGCACTTCTCACACAAAGGTCAAACCCGAGGTCGCATTGATATTGACAGAGTTACTCACCCTGCTTTGTTGATATCGATGTAGATATTGCACGTATTACGAGGGTCACTTGAAGGTATACCCACAATGATGAGTGGAAGCCTCTCAAGTTGATTTCAAGCGAGATACCCTGCCCTTGCATGTGGATCGGACTGTTGACTGTCCCTCTAGGATTTATTGTTGTTGGTGGTAACCTTAATGACCTATCTTCTTAGGGTCTTACACAAGGTGACTATGAAGGGGCAAGTCTTCACGGTACCTGGAATCGATGTTGGCCAAACTCACTCGGGCTCCTTGGAGGGTATACCCACGATTATGTGTGGGAACTTGCACCAGGGTGTAAGTCCGTTAAGCAGGTCATCAATGTAACTTTTCCACCCTAGCCCAGCCCCTTCTCGTCTCATCGTTGTGATGTTGGATTTTATCACCAACTAGTGACTTCGAAATTAGAAGGTCTTGTTTTCTTGGTATTGTTTCCTAGATTTTGTTTACTAGCGCATGTTGTTTGTTTACCCAAATTGGACATAGAATTTTTCTTCGTAAGTTTTCAACTCATTCACAATAGACCCCCCACATCGTTCATGTAGAATGCAGGGCTTACCCCCAGAAAATATGGAAGGCTCTCAACCCTTGCCTACCAACTCACCAGAGGGTTCTCCTCAACAGAGTGAAGTCCAATACATCACCACTCCACAAGTGGAAAGAAATGAATCTCTAGAACGATTCTGAATTACCAATTCTCGAGAGGACTTTCAACTTCACCCTGATTCTGAAAGACGTATTATGTGAGTGAATTCTCTCGGAGATTTAGTTGTTTTGTCTTCTGGATCATTGACTGGACCTTTTCCAGGACCTGAGGGCCAAAATCCTTTTTGGACTACTGGCGTTTTTAGACGGGATCTCTTTGGTTCAAGAGCAGGCGTTGACATCACTATCTCACCTGCGTTCCCTGAAACCTCTGACCCAGACACAATACCTTTTACTACTGCTTATTATTTTCCTGGTATAGAAGCTCCGCAAGTTGACCACATCTTGACACTCCCTTTACAAATGGTCCATTATACAGATACTACGAATATTCACACCGGGATTACAACGGCTAGTAAAGCCCCCATTGGCACACCTCTCTCTCCTAGTGTCACCCCGACACTTCCACCCGGATACCGTGCGTTGAATGCTTCTATTCCCACTCCTACACAAACCCCATCCAGAACTCCTGGTGGTCCCTCTTCTTTTGGGCACTCTCCTCTCGGCTTCATTCTGACACTTCCTCAACCCCCTTTCGGAGGACCTTTTACATCCTCTATTGATGGAACTAATCCTAGTGGCACCATTCTGTCATTCACACCAAATTACCAGATTCCTGTTGGTGGACAATTTCACCAAGGAGGTTTGACTCAACCCTCCCTTGTAGGGAAAACTCCTATTGGAACAAAAATCCCAATAGGAACACAACCTTTGATGGGAGCACAATCCCCACCGACCCCACCCTATGGACAAAACATACCTCCATCATTGGCCCAGTATTGGAATCATCTAATACAACATATTCCTCAATCGACTGGGGGGAAACAGCTTCAAGTTACCTCCATTCTACCCCCTAGTATAGGCCAACCATATCCAGGTACATCCAATCCTATTTGGGGTTCGAAGGCTCAAACTCATGTCCCAGTTCAAGGGTACAATTCTATGAGCTACTTTCCTCCACAACAACCACTGAATCTACTTGGGTCTTTGCATTATATGCAGACTGCTTATGGTCCCACTGGTTTTTCGATGGGACTCCCTCCCCAAATCCACCAGTATCTGCATGTGAATACACAGTTACCCTTCTTAGCCACTTTGGACCTCTCGGATCTGTCGAGGATTTTAAACGATTCGATCCGCCACTCTCCCCAATGGCCTGCTATATTAGCCAAACTACCTTCTGGCATACCTAAATTCAATGGTAAAGTGGGAGAGGACCCCAACAATCATTTCATGACATTTCACCTCTGGTGCTCATCCAACTCCTTGATGGATGACTCTATTTGTTTATGCCTTTTTCAAAGAACTCTCACTGGTTCTGCCGTGAAGTGGTATATAAAATTACCATGATGTTTCTTCGCCGATTTCAACACCCTAGCTATGGATTTCCTCACCCACTACCAATTACCGATCTTCTATGAGACAGGGACTGAGATTTTGAGTTCTTTCAAACAAAACAAAGCCACTCATATATCCGATCACATTCGTGAGTGGTGATGGAGATGACGTCTCATCAAACTCAAACTTCCCGATCTATTGCTGGTATAGTGGTTCATGAAGTCATTCATGAATGAAATCAGCTGTGACATCACCATGGGTGGAATTGTCACAGAAGAACATGCCATTAGTCGTGCCCAATACCTTGACCTCGTTTACTCACAAACAGGTACTCTTTATGACTTACAACCTGATGCACCTCGTCCTTTGACTTCCACTACTTCGACTAGTCCCATTGCTTCTCATGCAACTGACAGTGTGATTGGAACTTTCCATGCCCAACCACATTCTTCCCAAACTACTAGCCACAACCCCAAGCCTAATTCTTCTAATGTTCAAAATGCTCCATCTCCTACCCCTCCCATCGAAAAGACTTCTGAGGTAAACGTTGTCCAATCTACCCCAGTCGGTAAAAACAAATCCAGAAAGGGAAAGGGTAAGAATAAGGAGGACAAAAATACTTCGCAAGCAGAGGGAACCAAAACACAGCTCGTTGACAATAGGGATAAGCGTAAACCCCGATACCCTTGTCTTATCTGTGGTTATGATCACTACACGAAGGATTGTCCACGACGAGCCAAGGTCACTAAGTTCCTTTAAGGAGCCCCCAAACCTCCCACTCCAGCCATTTTGTCATAACCCTTCCCTTCTCAACAACAGGCCCAATTAGTCATTCATGACCAACCTTCCCCTTCCACTACGTCCTATGTATTAATGTGTACTAGAAATTCAAAGCAAAGTGACATTACACTTACCACTCAAGCCAAAGATTATTCTCCCTCTAAAGAGAAGGTTGATGTTGTACCTCCTTCATTGGTCCAATCATCTCCCACGACTCCACCTACCAACAATCCTCTTCATCTTGAACGATCGAGCCTTGACACAGTTCTTTGCCCTCCTCCAAAGGACGTCATTCGAAAATAGGCTTTCAATCCTCATGCTCGTGCTACCCAGAACTACAACATTGTTGAAGATCTGGCCCAAGCACCTTCTGCGATGTCAGCCCTCGAAGTCCTTTAAATTTGTCCCACACAAAGGAAGGCACTGTTGAAAGCTATCAGTGGAATCGACCTGACGGATACGAATTTAATAATTTTTGACTTGGAAGATCACATTCCAAGGTTACCCCCTCAACTCGCATTCCAAATCCAAGTGATTGTCTCCGACAAAAGCATTTGTAGAACCGTTATCGACGAGGGTGCCTCGATTTGTGTCATGTCTGTTACCTGCTGGAAATCCATCGACTCTCCCTCTTTGACTGAATCCCATAACACACTCAAATCCTTCAATGGCTCCGGTTTTAAGCCTTACGGTGTCCTTCCTTCGTTGGCTATCACGCTAGAAGGCGAAATGGTCCAAGTCGAAGTGGAAGTCTTTGACGCTCCTTTCGATTACAATCTTCTGCTTGGCCGTAGGTGGATCGATTCCATGCGCGTAGTTGTGTCAACTCTTTTTCATGTTGTACCTTTCCCACATCAAGGAAAGGTAATCACCGTCGACCAATTAGCCTTCTTTAACTCGGATACACATACTGGCAACAAACCCTTCATCGCCAAACCCCCCCCCCGACTATGAAAACGTCGGTGTAGGTCTTCTCAAAGACTCTTCGTTAATGGGTACCTTCCCCATTCCACCACCTAATGTTCCACACTCGTCTGTCGCTTCAATCAACATGAGCTCCACCTCGATTCACGGAACCCCTGCATCTCACGACCCATGGATGGTACCCGACCCTGACGATCATCTTCGTTGCGGTGACAAAATGCCTTTGAGTCCGGTCAAATCCGCCTATTAGGCCATTCAATCGACAACCCCTTCTACCCCCTCTCTTGGTGATTTATCTCCAGATCCTTTCCGCATCATTTTTCCCATGGACGAGATGATTATTTCTATCATGGAAGACACCCCCTGGAACGATGGCCATCACTATTCCATCCTCTTCCTGGAACAACACACCATCGAGAGCTACCAACGGATCTCGACCCCGTTGACCGTTGTCGTCATTTCAACCATTCCCGAGTCCACACATGATGTGTTTTCCAAAGGGAACTTAAGCAATATCTCACCCACTATTCCCCTCGACATATCCATCAAACCTGGAATTGTCAAAAATGTGTATATCGACGCTTCATGTTCGCCAGATGAAATCTTCACCTACAAGTCACTTTTCAAAGAATTTTATGATGTCTTCGCCTGGAGCTATGAAGAAATGTCGGGTATCGACCCCGACATTGTGATACATGAGATTAAGACATACCCAGACGCTAAACTCGTCTGGCAATGCCTTCGTCCATTTCACCCATGTAAAGTGGCTACTATTAAGCTTGAAGTCGAGAAACTTCTCTAAGCTGACTTTGTTTACCCGGTGGCCCTCACTGACTGGGTTTCCAATCTTGTCCCGATTGACAAGAAACAAGGCACAATCCGCGTATGCGTTGATTATAGGGATATTGACAAAGCTTGTCCTAAAGACAACTTTCCTACCCCCTTCGTCGATCAGATTGTTGACGATTGCGTCATAAGTGAAATCTTCTCTCTGATGGATGGTTTCTCCGGATATAATCAAATCAATATTGTTCTCGAGGATCAACACAAAACCGCTTTTATTTGTCCTTGGGGCACATTTGCCTATCAGAAACTTCCTTTCGGTCTAAAAAACATTGGCGCCACTTTTCAACGCGCTATGTCCTATGCCTTCCATGATATCAAGCACATCGTTCAACCATATCTCGACAACTTACCCACTCATTCCATGCATCGCGTCAATCATCCACTGCACCTCTGAGCCATTTTCCTCCGATGTCGGTTTTACCATATACGCTTGAATCCTCACAAATGTGTTTTCTGCATAGAATCCCACTGACTTCTAGGCTTTATCGTTTCACGTCAATGGATTAGGGTAGATCCTTTGAAGGTTGAGGCAATTCTCAATCTCCCTCCTCCTTCTACACTTCGCTAGTTACAAAGTTTGCAAGGGAAAGAAAATTTTCTTCGTCGTTTCATTTTGAACTATGCCGAGATAACCCTTGGATTTATGTGCCTACTCAAAAAGGGGTATGAGTTCGTATGGGACACCATCACAAATAAATATTTTGAAGCTCTGAAACTGTCCCTAACACGTGCTCCACTTCTCTCCCCCCCTGACTATAGTCGCGATTATTTCCTTTACCTCGTAGCCTCAGATTATACCATTGCTATGGTTCTTGTCCAAGAGGATGATTCTCATGACGAACATGTCATTTATTACTTGATTCGATGACTAATGTCTACCAAAACCAAGTATTTACATGTTGAAAAACTGGCCTTGGCAGCCATCCAAGTAGTCCAACGTTTCTGTCACTATATCCTCTCTCGCAAGACTACGGTAATTTCTAACTGCAATCCTATGCAACACATTCTCACTCGTAAACTACTAGGGGGAAAATACTCCAAGTGGATCATGATACTACAAGAGTTTGACTTAGAATTCAAACGCGCTAAGTCCAAGAAGTCCTTAGTTTTTGCCAAGTTGATATGTGACTTTCCCTACTCCGAAACAAAACATGTAGCAGCCAATTCATTACCTGATGAATCCCTGTTCCTAATTAGTTCCGATGATCTTTGGTATGGCGATATCATCATATATCTCCAAACCCAAAATTTTCGGCCCAATTTGTCCAGTACTGACCGACGTCAAATACGCTACTAAGCCCGTCAATATATTATCCTCAGGGATACTCTTTATCATTGTGGGATTGACTCAGTTTTTTGACGCTGGCTCACATTTGACGAAGCCAAGAAAGCCTTAAATGACTGCCATTCTAGAGCCTATAGTGGTCATATGTCCGGGTATGCTACTGCCCAGAAGATCTTACGAGCGGGGTATTTTTGGCCTTCTCTATTTAACGATTGCATAATCATCGTCCAAAAATGCCACACTTGCTAGACCTATAATCATAAGATCTGATCACATCCTGATCCTCTTCACCCTGTGGTCTCCATTGGTCCCTTTGTGAAATGGGGCATCGATTTCATGACATGTCACCCCCACTCAGCCGGGGGGCATGGATACATTATTGTTGCTGTATATTATTTTACGAAATGGGCCAAGGCGATGCTGACATTTGACAATACTGGAAAGACCGCAACATTATTCATTTCCAATCACATCATAGCTCCTTTTGGTGTTCCTCAGGCTATCGTCACTGATCATGGTAGCCACTTTAGAAAATTCATCATGTCCGAACTCACTGAAAAATTGGGTCTTCGCCATTAAAAATCAACGCCCTATTACCCACAAGCCAACGGCCAAGTCGAAGCAATTAACAAAGTTCTCATAACCATGCTTCGACGAATGATAGGGATTCACAAAATGAGTTGGTACACAATGTTGTTTTCAACATTGTGGGCTTACCGAACATCCGTTAATTCTTCTACTGGGTTTACACCTTTTCGGTTAGTCTATGGTCTTGAAGCTATCCTCCCGATTGAATGTGAGATACCCTCCTGTTAGAAAAACAGGACCGCGGAGCAATAAAATAAAACAAATGCAGAAACAAAAACACAGAAGACACACAATACAAGAGAGACACAGATTTACGTGGTTCACCCAGTGT
>JZKD02S1768501.1:247239-262452 GCA_000966675.3 Picea glauca | reverse complement strand
TCAAGCCTTGGTACATTTTTCATTGAGCAAACATCAAAGAAAATTTTAATTTTACGGTTCTTGCAAGTGCCCCTTTAGCACAGTGTGAGGTTCTCGCAGGTGAATTTGGGGCCACCTGTGAGAATCATGCATTCTCGCAGGTCCCGTGTGGCTATCCTGTGAGAATGCCTGAGTGAAAATTTTAGCCCTAAAACAAGCTCAAAAACTTGAAATTTACCAATGAAAACAAAAAATTGAACCATGAAAAGATAGAAGACAAGGATCTTACCTCACTGTCGGAGACAGTTTGCCAAATGGTTTTTCATACCTTCCACAATCGAACACCAAAATTAAAGGGCAAAAGAGGGGTTTTGGGCTAAAATATTGGCAAAGTTACAATGACTATGGTAAAAGAACTTTTACCCACTTATATTTACTTTTTACCATTTTTGTTGGTTTTTATAATTGTTTTATTTTATCAAACCTAATGCCTAATACCCATATGAGTGCGACTTTTTGCAGACATGACGACTTCGATGTCTATACGCAGGGATACAAATATTTTTCTCTTTTTCATTGCATGTTTAAGTTGTTTTTTATGGTTTTTTGCACAAAACCTCAAGCTTGGTCTTTGTCCGTTTTCACGCTCGAAAATACATGAGAGCATAATAGAGCACACTTTTATCACTTTTTCAGGCTCAACAAGGTTATACGAGAAAAGAACCCCCTGGAGTCCTCTTTCAGCTCTTTTCAGACTCTCTAAACATGAAAAGATTGCTGAGCGATCTTTCTATTTTCACACTCGTTAAAGTATTTGAAGAAAGCGTCTATTGGGCAATAATTTATCTCTTTTTCAGTCTCATCAGACTATTTTATGAAAAAGGAACTGAGAGATTTCTCTTTTGAGTTTTTTTCAGACTCTATAATCATGAAAAACCTTCGAGTTTTCTATCTTTGGACTCGTTAAACAAACATCCAAAGACCCATAATGGGACTGAACCACTCCTTCCTAGGGTTCATTAAACATACTCCGAGGGACTCATCCTAAGGATGAGCTTACATCAACAAGCATATGTTATCCTCCTCAAGTTTGCATAAAAATAAAGAGGTACTCACCAGAAATGGTGGGGAAAAATTTGGGAAAGGGATGTGTTTTCGTATTCATATTATTGGCAGTAAGTGTCACTCTTGAACATGACACCCCCCTATTCATTATCTGAAGCCGGTTTGGGAAATCCATTTGTCTCTCATTCGACTTTCTATGAGGTCATATCCTGAGTCATATTTGAGTCAGTTCTGCCAAATCATTGGTCGTGTCATTCATATGTTCAAGAGAAGTTCATCCGAAACCTTTATTGAGTCAGCCATCTGCAGTTTTCCATTCTCCTTGTGTTGGCCTTCCCTGTGTCCAGTTCAACCTACATCATACTCTATTTCACCTTCAAAATCTGTTACTCATTTCGTGTCATTGATGGGGGATACATCAAGGCCCTCCTGTGACGAGTTTTGTTCCGTCGACTCCAGCTCATTATCTGGAAACAAGACTTAGAAATTATTTGGTACCTTGGAACTTGCATGCCTCAATGGCCGGTTTCCTCGCTTTCGACAGTTAGTTTTCATCATTGACTCATGATCGAGAGATTTCGTCGAATGTTCAACTTCAACTCATTTATTCACATTCGGTGGATTGTAGTAGTGTACCTTTGGAGTCATTGACATTTATGGTGATTTCCCTCGCACTTCTTAACAGTTTCATCAATGACCGGTAATCAAGTGGTTTCTACCATGTTTGACTTCGGCACATGTAATCACATGGTTATATTCGTACTTTCAGGTGATGGGATTGAAGACCCTAGGTCTCATATTTTTGATCCAGGTTGCAATGGAATATGTATAATTTGTTGACACATAGATCCACTTTGTATGTGACGTGGCTATGCCGTCCCAATTTGAGTCTTCTCACATAGATCCACAGTGTATTCCTGGTGGCTGTGAAATATTTTTGATGGCATGGATCCATGATGTATGATTGGTGTCCATGACCTAAGTTCATGATGTCATTCATCTGTGATCTAAGTATGGGAATTCCTACCTCAGAACTGGTATGATATTCTGCAGATGCTTGATTGTTTGCAGGTTTCCGATTAGGTGTGCTCCTGGTTTCTGACACACACAGGCAATTTACAAAGTATTTCGGTTGTCACAGATTCTGGCCTCAAACTTTGGGGCGCATTCTATTACACATGATTTTGGTCATCTTGGTGATGTATTAACAATGATGTACTCAGGCTCCCAACAAGAACTTTCTCCTGAGAAAAGTGGCACTTATCTTCTTCCAAAAAACATATATTTAAAGTGAGTTCATAGGCTGCATATGGCCTAGGGTGCGAGAATTACCCATTCTCATAGGCCACCTTCATCTAGGGTGTGAACTTCTCGCAGTTTTATCTATACACAAGGTGCGAACTTGTTTTCAATCTTGTAAAAGAGAAGAAGTCTCGAGGGTTCTAGAAGGGAATATTCTAGAAAATGAGTTGGCATTCATATAGTTTTCATTTTACTGGCTTCTCTGATTTGATGGGATCATTCTCATCCATGTAACCATCTCACCCTCTCCTATATATTGAAAGGATTCTCATGGAAAAGGTTAAGAAAGATTGAATGAAGAATTGGTGAAAGAATTGTGTGAAGAACCTTGTTGAGATAGAAGCTTGGAGACTCTAGTTGGTCTATCAAGAGATATTGGATCTTCTTCATGCAAGTTCAATAACAAGTGTGTGTGTTGGAACCAAGAGCCACCGAAAGGAAGCTTGTGACATCAAGGCGATCAGGTTGTGTCTTCTACTTTCAATTAATATGATACAGTGGCATGTCCCTTTCCCATAAAGTCATTCTTACTTTATTGTGTAATTCCTTGATCATATGCATAAGTTGACAATGAATATATTGTGCTATCTTCACTTTGGTTGGTTTGTGTTGTCTTAGACTTGACCTCATGAGAGCACCGGAGTGAAGCGGGAGAAACAGAGACCTAAGGAAGCGATACAAAGGTATGTCACTTGTTCCTCCTTACTAGCCAATTCAATGATCATAACTTAGGGTAAGAGTCATGTCCTGTCTTGTTTTGTTCTAGATCCAGGTGGATCTAGGGAGATCTGTTAGTGTCCACACCTACCGATTAGTCTAATAACAACATGTGCACACACTAGAACCAGTTTAAGCTCAAGAGGGATTTGTAGCCAATGCAAGGAGTGCACTAAGGGATGTTATAAAGTCCATAAAATCTTAGGAGGGAGAGCATAATTTCTAGGGAGGCGCAAGAATACACTCAACATAGTGTTTTCCAATCTCAGGAGGGATAGTGAAAAGTTTGCATAGAGTAAGTGCAACGAGTGCGCAGAAGCCAATGTAAGTGTGTGGAGGCTGATAATTCTTAGAGGTGAAACTCAAGAGAGTTGGCACAAGGAGTGCATAGATGGACCTTCTAAAATTACAAAGCTCAGAAGGGAAGTGCAAGTGAGCTTCAGAGACCACTTAATCAAAGCCATAAAGATCAGAAGAGAAAGCACTGAATATTTGCAAAGAGGGAGCTCAGATATCATCAAAATCCTTTAGTAACGATCAGATGTTCAAGACTTCTTTTTTGGGGTCCCAAATACACATAGTTCGTAGATTCGAAAATTAAGTGAGAACCATCTAATCCCTCAGTCCTTCGGACTCTAAGGATTCTCCTTTCAGGTTGAATAAACTATTGGTTGAGGTGAGGAGTCTTGAACTTCCAAGGACCGTCAATTTGGGGTTCCAAATTCAAAACCAGCCATATATCCTTGAGAGCAGAGGGTCCCTGCCAGCCATCCAATCTCGAACCAACAAAATCTAGCCATTGAAGTTTGAAGGAATGGAGGAACAGGGTAAGACCCACAGCTTCCGGTCACATTACTTTATGACTAAATGCGATAGATAGAGACATCTGAGAAAATTGACATTATGTTGGATAAATAATCGAAAGCTCTAAAGTCCCACATCGCCACATAATGATTCTTTTTTGTTAAGAACTGGGTCCTATCCTATGGTCATGTGCCCCATTTTTTCGGAATAAAAAAAGTACTATTACGGATCTTGAAGGTTTGCGTCTCTATTGAAGGGACCGTGGTAAAGAAAACCAGGGGTTTGTGAAGATCCAAAGAGCCATTATGGCTCCTGATTTGTAACGATCTAGACCGAAAGGTCGAGCGCACCCACAGGGGCTCCATCAGAGTGGTATCAGAGCCATAGAAAGGATCAAATGAATGGTAAAGGAGAAGGAAGAGCATGAGAGATCTCTGTGAAATTTGTTTGCAGGTGTAAAACAGATAGCTGACACCTAGGAGGGCTATAGGAGGAGGCCAGTGGTGCCCTCATTTGCAGAGAAGGAAGTAGTAGACAACCAGGAGCGCTGCAAAAAGGAACCAGTTACATTCGAAAAGAAGAAGAAGATCCTGTTGAGATCTTGAAGGTTGTAGGAACCTTGAGGAGAGAGAACAAGGAGTGTTCTAAAAAAGGAAAGTGAGTAGGCAATGAAAAAACAAGAAGAGTAAGGTGTGTTCATGAGAATGGGTGAGCGCAAGGTGTGCACCTAAACTTAGCAGGAGTGTAAAATCCCATAGGATGTTCAAGTGAATGAACCAATAAGATAAGAAAGGAGAGTCTTGGAAAAAGGATGACTACAACTCATAGACTGTCAGGAAGAAAAAGAGATGGAAAATGGCCACTGAAGGTCATTTTCAAGGTTCAAGAGGAGGCCACAAGAAGATGAACAAAGAGGATATAGATAAAGAGCTCAAGAATATGATAGAGGAGCTCAATAGATTGGAGCCATAGGGATAGAGGCAACAAAAGAAAGAAAGGAGGAAAAGAATCCCAAGGAGAGGATGGAGCATGAAGCTGCAATTTTATTGGCTAACAATGGATAAAGTATGTTGGCAGTTGAAGGAGAAGAGGCAAGAGGAATTCCTAAAAGATATAAAGAAAAGAATGAGTGCTTTAGAGGAAAAGGAGAGAGAGAGACTCAAAGACCATGAGTCCAATGGATGGCCATCAATAGAGGAGATGACAAGCATATGTGAACCTAAGGATGGAGAAACCATTGATGAAGATGAGGATGATGAGAGATCATTTGGAAATCTCATAAAATTCCAGGAGGGAAAAGAGGTGTGGTTATGTTTACAGGAGGGAAATGAGAATAGATCAACCGAATATCTCAAGGAATTCCAAGAGGGGAGAAAGGAGAAGTCAAATTACCAGGAGGGAAAGGAGAAGATGAGATTGTCTGATAGTCTCAAGAACTCAGTGAAGGGTTCCATTCAACATGTGCATGTGTTGATAGGGGATGAAATGGATCAGGAAGGAGTGTTGACAAAGAAGGAGGAGGTGGTGTAGGAGGCATCCAAGGAAGAGGCCAAAGATCCAAATGTTTTTAAAGATAATAGGTTATGTGTGATGCAAGATGTAGTAGAAGGATAACCACTAAAGACTGTCAAAGATGTGGAAGGAGATGAATAGAGGCTAGAGTATGTTCGATATAAAGAAGAGACATCTTCCCAAAGTTTGAAGGGAAGAGCAGACTTGAACCATGTTCTGACGGTAGGGGAGATCAGAGTATCTCTTGGAAAGGAACCAAGAGGAAAGGCCAATGAAGATGTTGCTTGTAAGGAGGTTGACAGACAACCCACCTAGCTTATAATTTTGGAATCCAAGAGGAGGAGAGAAGAAGATAATTCAGAGGAAATGCTCATGGATTGCAACAAGGGATAAGAACAAAAGATAACTATAGAATTAGAATATGCAGTAGAAGAGAAAGAAGACAACATGGATTTTGTTTATTTGTGCAAGGATATTGAATATGTGGAGGAAAGGATAATGAAATAGAGGGAGAATATCCAACAAGTTCGGTTGGAGTTTGAAGAAGAAGAGGAAAATCTAGCAGACAAGCTGGGAAAAATAATTAAGGGGATGAATCAGATAGGAGAACACTGCAATGAGGATGTATCCATGAAGAATAGAAAAGGAAACCTTCAGGAAATTAAAAATCCTGAAGATATAAAAAATAAGAAGGAGTAGAATCCAATGGATAGCAACAACAACAACCTGCAACAAACAATTTCCAAGAGAGCGGGAGAGAATTGCAACAAAATAGCTGGCAAGGAGATAGGATGGATAAGGAAATTAATGAGTTGAGAAGGTTGATGCAAAGGTCATACAAGGAGACAAGAGAAGAATGCAGTGGTAAGAACAATGGAGCACTACAACATAATATATGGAAGCTATGAGAGCTACTGGGAGCAGTAGCAAAGCAAAAATAGTAGCAACAGAGGAGAAAAACAACACATGGACGACTGCAGTACATATTTTGGGATCCATGAGGATTTCAACAACAAGAAAGGGAGCCATGAGTAGGACCTCCTGAATTTTTTCAGTAGGGGAGTATGATGCAAGAGCATCTCTCCCACTCAACAACATAGTCAATAACGCATGAGGATTGGGTGAGAATCCAAAGGGAGTGAGGGCACAACCCTCCTCATTTTGTTTAAAATTATTCATATTAATGTAATTAAATGTTACATGGCTCAAGGATTCGATTCATTAAATGAATCCAGGATGCATGTAAATTTCCTTTAATAGATGTAGTATATCGTAGAGCTTAGGGGATTTTTGGCAGCCATATATTTGTGTCATTTCATCGATATTTAAAACACAGTTTTGACAAAAGAGAATTCTTAATAGCTACCTCTTTGTGTCTGCGAAGACTTCAATTATGATTTTTGTTTGAAAAAATCGCTTGATTGGTTGTTGTGTGCTTTTGAGTTTATTTGTTTCAATAAATATCTCGTTTACTCTTGTTCAATTTCATGACTGTTAAAGCATGAAATTAAACAAGCTTGGCCTGAACACATCATGCAAATTCCAAAATTTCTCCTTGTGAAATTGGATGAGTCTTTAAAAATACCTAATGATCTTAAGAGCCTTCAAGGGTATTGATCATATCGTTTTGTGAAATGTTTCTTTACCATTAGGATATGAGCTGATCACCTTTACGTTATGCCCTGATCAGTTTTTGATTTGGAGTTTTTACTGTCACTTACCACCTCCACGATAGCTTTTGAAACTAAAATTTGATATAAATTTATAATTTGAATGTTATCCCCTACTATCATATCAAAGTCTAATCATTGATGTACAGGACTGCTAGTCGTGCTCTAAAAAAATTACACCCTTGTCCTTCTAGTTTGAGCTCACATTCATTACATCGTTCGTGGTGCTTCATTTTTGGGGTTAGGTTCTCAATAGAGGAAGTGGTTTTCAATTATGTTTGTCCTCTGGTTCAAGGTTCAATCAACAACCAAAGTGGTATTCATGGTGGTCTTCTCTCGAAATCGTAGTTATCGGACCACCTTCGAAAATGAAAAACTTATTGTTTGTATCGGGTGGTTTCAAACACAGGCTCCTCTTTGTTACACCTTCTGGTATATCGTGACCAAGTCCTTTGCCCATGTGGTAAGGATAGAGCCAAATGTCTCACAAGCCTTTCTCTCCCATTATGATGTTGTGGATGATCTCACAGTCTTTGGGTGGGTTAATTTTATATAGTCGTTCAAGGGATTTAACCTTGAAATCGCCCAAGCTTTCACCCAGACCTTCAATGGTACTAGGGCCAAAATAGGTGATTTACAGTTGCAAGTCAGTGAGGAATCGATTGTAGAAGCCACAAGCTTGTAATGAGAAGGATATCATTGGTTCAAGAATATCAAAATCGAAGGTATTCCTTGGCACCTGTTAATGATTTCCATGAAGAAACGCTACGATGTCAAAGGTACACCCATAAATCTGTTCAAGCCTCGATGGAACAATTTATTATTAATTATCAAGAAATTCATTACCTGCACGGGATGATATGGATTGTTTTTTTTGTTTCACATACGCCTGTCAATGGTTTTCTTAGGGTTTAGTCTAAACATGCCTTTTTACCTACTCAAAATCCTTCAGAAGATGGCTATATTTTATTAGTCTTAGTCATTTCCCATTTGTCAAACACATGGGATAACTAGAAAAACTTCCTGATTAGGAATGGTTTTGTTCCACTCACACCTGAATCGGTAAGCGATTCGCCCTTGTGTTTAGACCATCCTACCATCCCTTACCCATTGACTCACTCTCTGCAAGACCTTCATGTCGAATTGCAAGAAGACCCTACATTATTTACCGAAACCCCTATTGATTTTCATCAATCAATCAGAGACACACACCAGAGGCACAAATTCATCCCTAAAAAGTATTCAGAGGAGGTGTTGGATAAATTGAATGGTAAGGTTTTTGTTACTCCTAATCCTAGGAAATATTTGGTTGATATAAATGAAATTAAAGCCAAGAAGCATGGAAAACATAAAACATAGACGGTTTAGGATATTGATTTCAACAACAAACGGAATGGTTGACACCTTTCCAGAATGGCCAGAAATCGATGTCACAACCACAAGAATCCTATCCCCACCATTGATATTGAAGACTCGATCTCTGTTGATAATACCAGTGCTGATTCCGCTAAGATAAATTCGTCCTGATACGATTTCGCGTCTAATTTTCCTCCCTTTTTAAAGGAACAAGAAGGTTTCTTAGGTATTCAGTATGACCTCCGAAATATTATGGAATAGGGAAACCTCTTACTTCAGACCGAACTCGTCCATTGCCAAATCTAGAACATGTGTAATGTGAAAGTTGTTTTGACTGGATCCAAAGATACCATTGAGACATCCCTTACCTACATGCTCAACTGAATCAAGCAATGAATCAGAACTCAGTTATAGAAAAGGAAAATGATGATCTCAAAGCTAGCATCCAATCAAATTCACTCAGGGTGAACAAGCGTTTCAAGAGATCGGGAGATGTGATTATAAAAAACTCCACCAGTTTCAATGTTGTTGTAGATTCAGATTTTTCTATTGTTTCCTTTTCAAATTTCAAATTGGTAAATACTTTTCTTGTAATTCATGATTGGATTTGTTTGAGTAATAACTGATTTTTTTTTTTTATTTTGTTTTTATTTAGACCCGCTAGAAAATTGAATATTTTGTAGCTTGTCTTTTAAATTTATTTGTTTGATTGTTTTCTAATTTAGATTTTGTTTTTCATTGTTCTCAGGTGAACAACAAGTCAATTTGCAAAGATTAAAAGAACGAGTCAAATGTTGGGAATACAATGGACTTGTAATTTCGTTTTTGAAAAGCAATGTTTTAATGATGTAACTATTTTGTATTAGTGGTCTCAACAAACTTATCTTTATGGTTATTTTGTTTTAGTAAATTCGTTTTAAAGTATATATGTCTCTATCTTGCATGATATGAGGAACAATTTAGGAACTTGTTTTAAATAGCAATGCTTGCCTAGGAATAAGGGAAATTCCTCTTGGACCATATGATGGACTTGTTATTCTAAAACTATATGGCATACAATTTACTTTTTGGCTTTCATCCTTTTGTAGTAATGAAATGATAATATTCTTTCTCATATAATTTATGAACATGAAAATTTATTTGTATTCAACTAGCTTTAGACTGTTCTGCATGTATCTTTTCATGTTGTGTTATTGTTTACATGGTTCATTATATTTTGGTTATTGTAATATCTATGATTAATCGTCCATCCATACATTTTGAGTTTACATCAAATGTTGGGTCATTTATAATACCATTTGCTGAGAGTTGGAGTTGATTTCGCTTTTAGCTTTTGGGCATTTTAAAGTCACATGAGAGAAAATCTATTTGTCTTTCTGTTATCATATATCTATTCCAAAATATAAAAGATTTTATTGAATTGTTTAAGGAAGTATCATTCTTTATTTTTTCATAGATTTATACTTGACACAGGTTAAGTGGAGCTTATACAAACACAGAAAGACGAACCTAGCTTAGTATTGTTGATTAGTGTCAGGTTAGCTAGTTTATGTTTTATTTGATTTGTTAATTTGTGAATGAATAATGATTACATCATTTAAACGTTAAATTATTTTTCCATTATCGTTATATCATTTATAATATTATTCACTCATTTTTTATTATTTTGTCATTCATAGTACAAAAACAGTTTCCTTTATTTTTGCATCCTATTTTGATCCATTAATTGAAAACAATCATTTTCATGAGGCTTTATTTAAACCTTGTAATTGTATATATCTACTGTATATAATACTACTATCAGTTAAGTAATTGTATTAGTGTGTCGATTGATAGGATTGTATGTTTAGTTAGTTTTAGATTTTTTAATTATACTAGAATCCTAGTTGGTTAAAAGAGCCATAAAACCCGTGAGGGTAGATCATTCCAAACTTCTTCAGTTAAATAGACAACCCCAGTTCAGATCTTCCCTTCTAATTGACAATGTGTCATAAACACCCGTCAACAAATGGTGCTAGAAGGAGGGCATGAAATTCATTGATGGAATGAGGAGTCCGTAGGACTCCCCCAAACAATCATTCTCTTATCGTGACGCGTAGTCGCTCATACCCTAACGTTACACTTGACCCAACTACTATGTTAGAAACTACACTTGACATTCCCACCAATCTAATGACACCAGTTCCTCAAGGGATTGATGTACAATAAATTGTCCGCTAGTCGATTTTGAGAACTCAAAGTGCTTTGTCCCAAATCAGACAACCTGGTAGACAGATAAATCAACCCCTTGATTTCTCCAATCTGCAAGAACAACATCTTGACAATGGTATTCCTGATAACACATTAGGTGGTAATATCACTGATCCTTCTAAATCACTAATCCTAGGTGTTGGGGGATATGGTCTCCCACCATCCCCACCTGGTTCTTCTCCACCCTCTTCAAGAGAAGAATCCTCGGAAAAAGGCAGTTCTTCGTTTGAACAATCTCAACCTTCATATCCACCAAATCCCATGTCTAACCAAAGTAATCCCGCTAGACCTTGGATCGATCAAGATTTCATGGCAGTACCTGGACCCCAACACCCGTTACCCAAACATCCGAAAAAATGGATACCGAAATTTGACCTAGATTCAAAGCAATCAGTTGAGGATCATATCAAGAAATTCATGTTAGATGTTAGGCTATGGAGCGTCAAACACGAAGATGTTGTGTGTAGGTTATTCCCTTACACTTTTTATGGAAATGCCTCAACCTAGTATTTTGCGCAACAACCCCAAACCATTGTTTCTTGGGATAAGTTTGAAACCTTTTTTCTAGAAAAAATTGGAGATGATAAATCTCTGGAAGTTCTGGTAATGGAGCTTTCTAGTATGAAAATGAACCTGAAACAAGTAGGAATATGGTATCCAAACAATAAAAACAAATTGAAACCAAACAAAACCCTGTTTCCCAAGTTTTAGAATATGATTTGGTTGAAGATCTGAAAAAAGTAAGGGCAAATATATCAGTTTTTGAATTACTTAAACTCCCTCTTATCCTACAGAAAATGCTCCAAAGTATAACTGAGAATAAAAAAAAGAATGATCCTATGAGCATAAAATCACCCAAATAAAACAAAAGATGTCTCCAGTAAAAAATCATCTGAAAATCAGGAAAAAAGGGACATATAAGAGAAAACTGTACGAAATTTAGATAAGACTATTTTAGGTATATCCATACAAAATCAACAGACTTATGTTGTCTCATCACAAAAAAATGTACCACCTCTCTTGTTAACTTTCAAAATTTTCAACATAAATGTACATAACTGAATGGTTGATTCTGGCACCTCATCAAATGTAATGCCTCTATCTGTGTGTCAGAAAGTTAATGCTGAATTCAAACCTTTTGTTTTAAAAATCATTTAGTTAGATCGAACTAATGTCAAGGTCATTGGTGAACTTAAGAATTTATTGATAATGTTTTCATCTAACCCAAAGGTCCACCAAGTAATTGATATAATTAGTTGATATTCCAAAAGTTTATGACTTATTTTTTAGCATATATTGGTCAGAGAAGTTACATGGTTATTTTGCTATGGATTGGTCTCATCTGTGACTGCCAAAAAATGGCCATCCTAACAAGATTAGGATAAACAAAGAACGTTACCTCAAGTACACTGTTATAGATTTAAACGATCCCAATGAGCCTTTTACTACAGCTGTAAATACAATTGAGGCCTAGGGAATGAATTTTTTTTTGGGAAATTTCATGACTGAAATATCCTCTATCACTGACCCAGAACAACAATCTGAAATATCAGCCTATACTCAGATGAAATTTCTGAAAAGTAAACCCAACATTGTTGATGACGAAGAAATCTGGTCATTATACTTTGATGGATCTAAATCTCAGGAAGGGGAATGTGTTGGTTGTGTGTTGATCGAACCCAAAGGTAATAAAACATTTATTTATTTTCGATTAGAATTTGAATGTACTAACAACACAACAAAATATGAAGAAATCCTACAGGGACTAAAGAAGGCACTAGATCTTGACGTGCAAAACTTGGTAGTATTCGACAACTCTGAAATTATAGTCAAGCATGTAAAAAATGTTATTCATTGTTTATCAGCTCATATGAAAAACTACCAAACCAAGGTATGGGGATTAATACGTAAATTTCTCGCTTTTAACATAAGTTCCATTCCTAGGTCTAGTAATTCAAAAGCTGATTTATTAGCTAACGTCACTTCAAAATTATTACCTGCTGAGGGTATTTCTCCTAACACATTTTCGGTTGAATTGTTATTTATGACATCGATTCCTGACAACATTACCAATTGGAGAGTGTTTGATGACGGTCATCAAATCATCAATTTTATGCATATGGAGGACACTTTCCAAGACGTGGTAATCGATGAAAGCACCCACAATGAAAACCTCCGATATTTCATGGTAATATTTGACCCCTGTTCTGCAGAGATATCATCTGATATGGTAAACTCTATCCCCAAATTTGTTGTTAGATTAGATAAATTTTATGATTTACATGACAATTTTAGGGGAGTGGTAAATTTCAAAATGAACAGTTCTACATTATTGTATGAAACTCTAAATTTAGGAACACAAGATAATCCTCAAAATATCAATCTGGGTAAAGAGTGTTCTGAACAAGAGAGATCTGCATTCATAAAATTGTTCAAATAATTCCAAGATGTGTTTTATTGGACATATGATGATCTAAAAACTTTTGATCCAAACATAATACAACATGCAATTCCCATGAATCCCCAAACCCAACCTTTTTAGCAAAAACTTAGAAAAATGCATCCTAAATTACAATCTATAGTAAAAAAGGAACTAAACAAATTACTCACCGCTAAAATCATTTTTCTAGTCCGACATACTCATGGGTATCCAACTTAGTCCCGGTAATAAAGAAAAATGGGGAAATTCAACTTTCTGTCGATTTTCGCAATTTAAACCGAGCCTCTGAAAAATTACCCCGTTCCCCCAATGGAAATTTTTTTGCAACAAGTGTCTGTGTAACATCCCACTCTGGCGCACTCACAAAAATTATTCTTTGAGGACACTTGCTCGCAAGTGATCTGGACTTTTCTGATATTAATACATTTATGCTTGATTATGATGTGTTCTGATAGGTGACATGATGTTTTACTACTTAATGTAGACAGGTGCTATTGACTCAGTTTCATTGAGTGTGCAGGGTTTTGGACCTTGAGGATGCAGAGGCATCGGTGGAACCCCCTTGGACTCCAGATTGAGTCAGGGAGTGTGCTATTTGGGTTGATTCGTTTACGGTGATATTGCTTTGTTTTGATGATATGATATTGATTTTATGATATGTTGTTGACATTCTGACATGATGGTTGATGATGCAGGCTGACGATAGCTTGTCGAACAGACTCACATATGGATTAAAGGGGCCACACATGATTTCCAGAGAGGTTGAGGGAGAGGTGTGGACTGCAGCCCTGGCACAGCCTACTAGCACTCCCGCCATGGCTCGAACTGTAGGTTAACGATTACCTAGTTCGAGAGGATCCACGATGCCGTTAGGGAAGACTGTGACAGTCACTCACGATGATTCTAAGGGGCGTGCAATAAGGCGGGGGCCTTATTCCTTAGATCCCTTAGTCTCCCACAAGTTCACCTGGCAGAGTGTGGACTCCAGGGGTTATAGATGTCTAACAATCCTTCAAGTCGGCGAGTGGCACCCTTAGAGCACGTGGTGCATCCTGAAGGGCATGTCGCACAAAAGAAACACCAGTTAGCGAGTGGCACCCTTGGAGCACATGGTGCATCCTGAAGGGCACGTCGCGCAACAGAAGCAAACGAGGTGAGTGGCACCCTTGGAGCATGTAGTGCGTCCTGAAGGGCGCGTCGCATTGAGGGTGATGCTGAGACAAACCTAGATGACCCTAAAGACCTTAATGCCTGAAGAAATTCTCAAACGACTCCCCTAATTAATTGTCACCCAGTTCAAATCTAAACCTAAATTTAAAACATCTCTAAGATAAAATTTTGATAAGCCCTAAAACAATATCCTAAAAAAAAATAAAAATAAACATAAGGGCATAAACTAAAACCCTCCTAAGTGTTAGTTAAAGTCTTCTTAAATTAAAGGGGGGTAAAGTAATGAGGGAGATAAATCAAGTGAACCCATGACTTTTAAATTATAAATAAGAATTAAAATTATTAAAGTGTGGGAGTATAAAAGTTAGGATTTTAGAAATACAATGAAAAGATTAATAAATGCATTTATCTTTGTGGGTTTAAAAATAAATAATAGAAATAAGGAAACTTGTAATAAAGGAAACTTAATAATGGAAAGTAGGGGACATAGGGTAAAAAGCAAAAAGGAATCAGTAGTTAAGGAGTTGCTAAAAACCAGCAACTTCATTTTAGGAAAGTCATTAAAAGCATGAGAGGGGATCTAGAAATCCTAGGAGTAATTTTAGGAGCGACTAAAGGGGGGTGAGGGAATTGAGTCTTTTAATTATTAAAAAGAAATTAAATTTTGGAGAAACGTGGGGGATGAGTGACACTTGGACGGAAGAGAATTGTTAGAGGATTATCATTAAAAATTAAATTAATAATGATTTAGGAAAGTAGGTGAGTCTCAAATTTTCTATAAAAGAAGGGGAAAAGAAGGAAGAAGGGGAGGAACGGTGAGTGTAACGTTACGTTGCCGGATTGTGGCTTGACGGATTGCTTGTGAGGAGTTGGGTTTATCTCAGCTGTATTGGAGTGGTAGCTCAGCCTTGGAGGCGAGCTGAGAAGCTAGTCTTATCTCTAGATCTT
>JZKD02S1768501.1:222983-238684 GCA_000966675.3 Picea glauca | reverse complement strand
AGGAATCAACAGTTAAGGAGTTGCTAAAAACCAACAAATTCATTTTAGGAAAGTCATTAAAAGCATGAGAGGGGATCTAGGAATCCTAGGAGTAATTTTAGGAGCGACTAAAGGGGGGTGAGGGAATTGAGTCTTTTAATTATTAAAAAGAAATTAAATTTTGGAGAAACATGGGGGATGAGTGACACTTGGACGACAGAGAATTGTTAGAGGATTGTCATTAAAAATTAAATTAATAATGATTTAGGAAAGTAGGTGAGTCTCAAATTTTCTATAAAAGAAGGGGAAAAGAAGGAAGAAGGGGAGGAACAGTGAGCGTAACATTACGCTGTCGGATTGTGGCTTGACGGATTGCTTGTGAGGAGTTGGGTTTATCTCAGCTGTATTGGAGTGGTAGCTCAGCCTTGGAGGCGAGCTGAGAAGCTAGTCTTATCTCTGGATCTTGTGTGGCCGCTTTGCAGCTCGGGGGGCTAAGGGGGGAGCAGAGTACCCCTAGCGATTGGCTGGGAGGTACCGGTGAGGTCTCTACAGTCGGCGAGCGGGAGTGGGACGGAGCGCGGGACGCGGGACGTCCTCCGAATCAGGCGAAAGGAAATGGTATGATTTTATTTCTGGTAGAGTAGACTACCCAGTTATTTACTTCGACAATCATGATGTATTATTGTAAGATTTTTCTTCAGCTGTCATATTCGTTTCTGTATGGTTACCGTGTTATTTTCTAGAGACTTTTATTTGGGTAAGAGGTGTTGAACTGTTGGTTCTGGTGATCTCGTTTGCTGGTCATGTTATGGAATTAAAACTTGAATGGCAATCCACTCTGACAAATCATTTTATAACTTATTGGCATCTCGTTTTTATTTTCTGGCAACTCATTGTATCCTCTGGCAAATCGTTTTTAAGTTGTTGTCATCTCTCTTTTGGCATTTCATTTTATTATCTTACTGTGGGAAAACACAAACTCTGTGGTATTTATTCTCTGTGGGAAAACTCAGTTTCGGTGGCCTCTTATTTTTCTGTGGGCAGATCCAAGATCAGTGGCGTTTTAGTTTATTTTCCTCTGCCAGATCTAAAAAAAAAACAAAAAAAACGTTGTCCTTTCCTCTTCATTTCGTGCTTACAACTAGCGACTTGGCACCCTCTTCCAGACTCTGAACCATTTTTCCCATCCTCTGCATTTTGGTGCTTCCACCCAGCGAGTTTGGACGCCACCACCCATGAAATTACACTCTTTTAACTCAGTGATTTCATTCTCTGCCCAGCATAAATACCCTTATCTACCTTGCGATATTTGTGTATTCTTACTCAACATTTCATTTTTCAATTTTTTTGGCGATTTCCTTGTTACACCTAGCTGCAAAGTCATGGGTATATCGTTGGGTATATTTCTGAATCTTTGTTGAGGTTATTGCTGAGTTATGGCCGAAAATTTGTGAGTACATTGCTGACTTGTGGCTTTTAATTCGCTGAGCGTATTGCTGAGTACATTGTTATATTTTGTTGATTTTTATTTCCTTTGCATGCAAATGTACTGTTATACAGTAACCAATTATGTTGTATTAATTTAAGAAAAAATTATGAGATTATTTCTTCCTGACAGATATACATATATATAGAAATGCAAAGCTTATTATAGTCGGATTGTCGTAAAATTCCTATTTAAATATACATACTTATATATTGAGTTTAATCCTTTCGATATTATCATAACTCTACTTGTTATTAAAAAGAGCAATTTGTTTGATCGGTATTGAGCATATATACCCATAATTTATTACCAACCAAAGCATTCCCATTTTTCTCATTTGTTTATTGTTGATAAAAAAAAAATATGCGCCTAGATTGTAATATTTCAATTTTAAATATTTACCATAGTTCAAATTCGTTGCTTGAACATTAATAGTATATTGGCTGTATGATTCTTCTAGACGATTCTTAGGAAGTCTATACTATTTTTACTACATAGTAAAAGAAAAATGTGTGATACTATACAGTGAAATTCTAAGTCAGAAATTAATTACTCAACACGAGACTTCTAAATAAATAGGAATCGAAATTTGTATTTTATATGATTAAATCGCCTTTCACTGCCCTGTGCATGTAAAATATTTTTATTTTCTTATGCAACGAGATATCCAGGCAATACTTACATAGATATTCCATTTCTCTGGCTTTATTACCTTTGCATTTTTTTTTCTGCATTTCTCCTTAAGAACTGGCATTATTACCCTTGTGTTTTTGGGTCTGCGTTCCTCCTTCAGAACGGGCAACCGTACCCTTAAGACTTGCTCTCTACCTTCGCGCATGGCCTTACTGAAAACTGTATAAACTAATGTTTGCAGGTTGGTTTAAATTGGCATTATGGCATGATTTTCGGTTGACTTAGTTACTGCTATTCGGTGGATTCTTTCTAATAAATGCAATAGAAAATGTAATCGTGATTGCGGCACGAATATGGATTTCGGATAGTATGGCAGTATGCGACTTCAGATTATTTAAACAGTAATTGTAAGTGAATAGAATGCAATATTAAAATGCCGTGTTAATCTGGTTTAGAGGAGTTTGCGGAACTGACATTTATAAACTGCCATGCTAATCCGTTAATGGACAATTATACACTGCCATGCTAATCCACTAATTGACAATTATAGACTGCAATATAAGTCTATTATGCAGTGTTAATCTGTTATTCAATTGACAATTATAAAATGTAATATAAATGGCCATGTCAGAATGCAGTATTAGTGAGGGCTATGGAGTTTGCTTCCTTGCGACTTGTTGTCACTTAAGTAGCTGTATAAATGCGAACGTAGGTGCAATACAAGTGAAGCATTAATATTGTGTTAGGGAAGGTTGCAGTCTTGTGACATGTTGTGATTCTAATGGAAAATGTAAAATGCTATATTAACATGTAAAATTAACATTGTTTTGAGGAGGGAAACTCCTTATTTTAGGCGGTGGTGAAAACCATAGCGGTAATGAATGTTAATATATTCTTGAATTACGTCAAGCAATGTTCTTGTGATAAATAAAAAGTAGGGTTAGTTAACCTATAATTGTCCTGTTGATTGCCACCTATTTTGCCAAGTTACGGTAACGTTGTAATACGACCTTGGTATTTTTACTATAATTAAGGTTATGATGATGTGGAAGGAGTAATGCCCCTGAATTATATCGTTGAACTATGGAAGGGTCATGATAAGACCATACGAACTAGAATGAAAATTAGTGATAGATATCTTATGAAAAATAATGGCTTGTGGTCTCATCACCATGCGATTGATTCTTTAGTTAATGATGATTATAAAATATGAGGGTTACTGAACTAAGGACCACAAATTATTTTGAGTTTAGTAAATGAGGAAAGTTGTTGAATTTGAATTAATGTTGAACTTGGGTGTTCGTTGTCGGAGCCCTTCTTGTCGTGCGCCTTTCGTAAAGGTCGTAGTCATCCTTCTTGTTTATGTTGTACTTAATAGTATACAGTGGGTTGCTGGGTTGGCTGTGTCGGGCGGGATGTAGACACCTCTTATAGCTTAGTATATATGTCTGTGTGTAATTCCGGTGTAAGGAAACCAATGCCGTATCAAGAGTCTCAGGCTGTTTAAAGGCACAGTTTCCACTCTTGCGACACACCTGACAGAGATTAGTAGTTTCTGCCTGAGCAGTCGGCCAGGAGCCTGTCTAATCTTCTTTCGAGAAGATAGAAGACTAAAAGCCCTGCTTTTCTGTGAAGAAATAGTAAACTCTATTGTTGGGTTCTTTCATCTGTGACTATACTGTACTTAACACCTGGTGTCGTTTTCTGCTTACAGCTGCTAATTGTACGCCTTATGTCTAGGGGTGTTTATTGTTGTTGTCATGGTGATATGTCAGGATCGTCTTGTCGTGTTCGTCTTGCTTGCGTCCTGTTCTAGGTCGGGTTACTAGTTTCTGCCTGAGCAGTCGGCCAGGAGCCTGTCTAATCTTCTTTCGAGAAGACATAAGACTAAACGCCCTGCTTTCCTGTGCAAAAATAGTAACCCTAGCACCAAGGATTCTTCCCTCTGTGTTCATACTGTGCACCCCCAGTATGTCTTAATGGTTGTGTTGTGTGCCTTATGCCTTTGGTCGTATATTGTTGCAGTTACTCGTTGTGTGCCTTTCGTCTTCTCGTTCTAAACTTCATGGTTGCGTCTTTTTGGTGGTTGGGTGGCGACGTAGAGTCAAGTGTGTTTGTTACTTCTACACACGCACACACACATTAAACACAAAAGAAAAAAATAAGAAAAATTAAAAAAAAAAAAAAAATTGCACCTGTTCTTAGAGTAGTTGTCATAACGAGGAGGTCATTACTGTCTGGTTCTGAAAGGATATCCTTATTATATGGGTTCTCAGGGTATAACCAGGTCCTTATGTCTCCATCAGATCATTTGAAAACCACTTTTCATACCCCATGGGGAACTTACCCCTATAGAAAAATTCCTTTTGGATTGATTAATGTTTGGGCCACCTTCCATAGGGAAATGGACATTGATTTTCATGGCCTTATCAATCAGTCAGTTGTTGTCTACCTAGATGATGTCAATGTCTTTTCAAAGAAAACAAAATATCACTTGTCGCATATTAGGGTTGTGTTAGAACGATGTCGTAAGTTTGGTATTTCACTCAATCATAAGAAGTCAGTATTTGTAGTAGAGCAAGGAAAATTACTTGGATTTATAGTCTCTAAATATGGAATGATAATAGACCCTGAATGAACCCAAGACATTGCCAACCTTCCTCCACCTTCTTCCAAAAAGGGAATGCAATTCTTTTTGGGTAACATAAATTTCATCGGACGTTTTGTTCCAAGTTTTTCTGAGATGGTTAGACCTATGCAAAACCTTATAAAAAAGGATGTTATGTACAAATGGGGATCACAAGAGAATCAAACATTTAATTCCATTAGAAAATCTATAACCAAATCTCCCTCCTTGATGAGTCCTGATTTCTCCCAGGATTTCACATTGTATAATTTTTCATCCGACAGATCTTATGTTGTTGTGCTCACACAGAAAAATGTTGAAAATAACAAGATACCTATTTCATTTATGAGATCCGATTTTAAAGGAGAAGAATTAAATTACCCCACAGTAGATCAATAGGCATATGTTGTTTTCAAAGCAGTTAAACATTTCATATCTTGCCTTTTGAAGTCCAAGATTAAAGTCGTTGTTCCTTACCCTACTGTAAGAAATATGTTAGTGTAGAAGGAGCGAAGGGAGAAAAGGGAAAATTGGATGACCTCCCTTCAGGAGTATGATCTTGAAATAGTACTTGCAAAAATTGTTAGAGGTCAAGGCCTTTGCAAATTGGTAGCTGATTCAGTTGAGAAATCATAAAAACAAATAACAACATCAACTGCAAATCTGCATAAGGAAACACAAATCTGTTGTACATGAACTGTGTCTAATTCATGGTATGATGATATAAGATTTTATTTGCTGCACAGAACTGGTCCTCGTAACCTTGATCCAAAAATAATAAGAGCACTGAGGATTAGATCTACATATTTTCAACCAATTAATGACATATTGTTTCGAAAGAATTTTGACGGTGTTTTTCTTCGTTTCCTAGAAAAAGAAGAATCTGAAAAGATGTTAGCTTAACTTCATTCCAGCAATGTCGGGGGTCATTTTGGTGGAGATATGACCGCCCACAAAGTACTTAGGGCTGGCTACTATTATCCCACCTTATTTAAATATTCTCACACTTTGGCCCACAAATGTATAATTTGTCAAAAGGCTGCAGGACAGGTCAAGAAGGTTGCTTTCCCTTTACAGTCTGTTACGTTAGACACACCATTTCAGCAATGGGGCCTAGATATTATGGGACCAATTAATCCACCTTCCTCTCAACAACACAAGTATATTCTTATGACAACACATTATTTTACAAGGTGGTATGAGGAGTTACCATTAAAGGTAGTAAACACGAGTTAGGTAGTTTCATTTTTAAACTCTCATATTATCACTCATTTCAGAATACCTGAATATTTAGTTTTCGACAATGCGTCTTATTTATCTTCCCTGGATATGAATGTATTTTCTTTAGAAAAAAGGATTAACTTAAAATACTTTGTCATTTATTACCCCCAAGGAAATGGTTTGGTCGAGTCAACAAATAAAAATCTGATCAAAATAATTAAAAAAACTGTGTCAGAAAATCATAAAAATTGGCACAATGTGTTGTATAAGGAACTTTGGGCTGATAGAGTCACTTTGAAAGCCTCCATCGATAATTCTCCTTTCTTCCTCATTTATGGAAGAGAAGCCATCCTTCCTCCAGACGTCTTTCTCCCTTCTCTGCAATTATCTCAGAAATTTCAGGAAGAAGAATGTCCCCCTTTAGAGAATCAGATAAACACTTTACTGAAACTGGAAGAGGTGAGGACACAAGAAAAACATAAATTAGACCAACATAAACAAATTGTTAAAAGATGGTTTGATACAAGTTTGTCCTCAGAAAGAAACTTTAATATAGGGGATTTGGTCCTCAAATGGGACAAAGCACACGAGAATAAAGGAGAACATACTAAGTTTCAAAACATGTGGCTGGGGCCTTTTGTCATTTCAGAGAAATTGGGTCCTAGTTATTTTCGTTTGCACAAATTAGAGGGACAGCCAGACACTTTTCCAGTGAATGGCCAGTCTCTCAAGAAATACTTCACCTGAGAAAAATTAGACTTACCCTCTGTAAATATCCCTAGATTTTATATTTCTTTTGTTTTGTTTTCTTTTTGTTGTTTTTTGTGTTTCCTCAATAATAATTATTTCTAAATCACAATTCATTATTGAGGGGAATAAGATCTTTCACTTACAACAATTGAAACAATTCAATGCATCTTCACATTAAGTTCTAAACTCAGATCAGTAATCTATAAGAAAGTTATACTATAAGTCTTTGCCACATCGTTGTTCCCGATTTTTTGTTGAAGTTTCAGGGAAATACGATTATCTTTAAAAATTCTTATGTTGTCCCAGTTCTAATGAGATCAACTCAAACCACTTCCCCATCCTTGAGATGTTTTCTTAATTGAAATCTAAATGTCCAAATCATGATGAAAATTATCATTTCTTAAAGAACAAGAAACAATATTAATGATCAATCCTATGATTGTCTGGCTGTGAAGTCTTCAGTATCACCCCACTCTCTCATTATCATGAATCTTCTCAAAACTTTATAAATGATTATAGAGAGTTTGAAACACCTTAATGTGTGGGAATTGTGTGTAAAACCGTTGAGATACTGAACAAGTCTGCTCACAGTGGGTAAATGCACACATGATACCAAGACAACTTTGTCAGGGTAATGAACAGGCCTGCTGGCAGCGAAGCAATGTTGGGTTCAAGATCCTTCAGGTATGTTTTTAAATTGATCATATATCAAGATATTATTTTATCATAGATGGATGACTTTTCGATGGTATCAAAGTACTGGAGAGGGTTAAATGACATCCCTGTCGAGGCTATAAACGCATGCTTGCAGCAGTGGCCCTATCAACGGTATTGTAGTTATTTGTATAAATATCGTTACCCTTTTAATCGAAACGAAATTTCAGATTACAATCATTTGGTAGAACTTTCTTTGATAGTGTGACTGTGTTAATTTTATGAGTTAATCTCAAAACTCTTGATCTGTTTCATAATTTTTTTTAGTGTCTGTCTGATTTATCTTTTCCCTAATACGAAGTTTTGATGATGCAGAGATAAATGCTTCGCCCAACGAGTCGCCATTGTTGACAACTAGATATTCATGTCGTTTCATCGATATTTAAAACAAAGTTTTGATGAAAGAGAATTTTTAATAGCTACCTCTTTGTGTCTGCAAAGACTTCAATTATGATTTTTGTTTGAAAAAATTGCTTGATTGGTTGTTGTGTGTTTTTGAGTTTATTTTTTTCAATGGATCTCTCATTTACTCTTGTTCAATTTCATGACTGTTAAAGCATGGAATTGAAACAAGATTGGCCTAAACACATCATGCAAATTCCAAAATTTATCCTTGTGAAATTGGATGAGTCTTTAAAAATGCCTAATGATCTTAAGAGCCTTCAAGGATATTGAGCATATCATTTTGGTGAAATGTTTCTTTACCATTAGGATATGAGTTGATCATCTTTGGGTCATTCCTTGATATTTTTTTCATTTGGAGTTTTGATTGTCACTTACCACCTCTACGATAGATTTTGAAACTAAACTTTGATATAAATTTATAATTTGAATGCTATCCCCTACTATCATATCGCAGTCTAATCATTGTTGTACATGATTGTTAGTTGTGCTCTAAAACAATTACACCCTTGTCCTGTTGGTTTGAGCTCGCATTCATTGCATCGTTGGTGGTGCTTCATTTTTGGGGTTAGGTTATCAATAGAGGAAGTGGTTTTTGATTACGTTTTTCCTCTGGTTCAGGGTTCAATCAACAACCAAAGTGGAAGTCATGGTGGTCTTCTCCTGAAATTGTAGTTATCGGACCACCTCCGAAAATGCAAAAAGTATTGTTCGTATCGGGTGGTTTCAAACATGGGATCCTCTTTGTTACACCTTCTTGTATATTGTGACCAAGTCCATGGCCCCTATAGTAAGGATAGAAATAAATGGCTCACAGGCCTTACTCTCCCATGATGATGTTGTGGATGATATCGTTTTCTTTGGGTGGGTTAAGTTTATCCAGTCATTTGAGGGATTTAACCTTTAAATCGCCCAAGATTTTGCCCAGACCTTTGATGGTACTAAGGCCAAAACATGTTATTTGCAGTTGCAAGTCAGTGAGGAATAGATTGCAGAAGCCACACGCATGTCACGAGAAGGAGATTGTTGGTTCAAGAATCTCAAAATAAAAGGTATTCCTTGGCACCTGTTAATGATTTCCAAGAAGCCACGCTACGATGTCAAAGGTACACCCATAAACCTGTTCGAGCCTCGATGACACGGTTTATTATTAATTATCAAGCAATTCATTACCTGCGAGGGATGATATGGATTGGTTTTTCTGTTTCATATACGCATGTTAATGGTTTTCTTAGCGTTTAGGCTAAACATGCCTTTTTACCTGCTCAAAATCCTTTAGAAGATGGCTAGATTTTATTAGAGGAAAAACCCTAATTCACAGTCTAGTCTCTTTCATCATGGCTTGATTCAAGTCTTAGTCATTTCCCATTTGTCAAAAGCAGGGGATAACTGGAAAAAATCCTGATTAGAAATGGTTTTGTTCCACTCACACCTGAACTGATAATCGATTCGCCCCTGTGTTTAGACGAGTCTACCATCCCTTTCCCATCAACTCACTCTCTGCAAGACCTTCATGTCAAATTGCAAGAAGACCCTGCATTATTTACCAAAACCCTTATTGATTTTAATCAATCAACTAGAGACAAACACTAGAGGCATGAATTCGTCCCTAAAAAGTATTTAGAGGAGGTGTTGGATAAATTGAAGGGTAAGGTCTTTGTTACTCCTAATCTTAGGAAAGATTTGGTTGATATAAATGAAATTAAAACCAAGAAGCAGGGAAAACATAAAACACAGAGGGTTCAAGAAATTGATTTCAACAACAAACGAAACGATCGACTTCTTTCCAGAATGGCCAGGAATCGACGTCACAACCACAAGAATCCTATCCCCACCTTTGATATTGAAGACCCGATCACTGTTGACGATACCAGTGCTGATTCTGCTAAGATAAATTCACCCCGATACGATTTTGTGTCTAATTTGCATCCTTTTTTAAAGGAACAAGAAGGTTTATTAGGTATTTAGTATGACCTCTGAAAGATTATGGAACAGTGTAATGCTCTTACTTCAGACCGAACTCGTCCATTGCCAAATCTAGAATAGGTGTACTGTGAAAGTTGTTTTGACTGGATCCAAATATACTATTGAGACATCCCTTACCTACAGGCTCAATTGATCAAGTAATGACTCAAAATGCAGTTCTGGAAAGGACAATGATGATCTCAGAGCTAGCATCCGATCAAATTCGCTCAGGGCAAACAAGTGTTTCAAGAGATCGGGAGATGTGATTACAAAAAACTCTGCCAGTTTCAATGATGTTGTAAATTCAGATTTGTCTGATGTTTCCTTTTCAAAGTTCAAATTGGTAAATACTTTTCTTCTAATTCATGATCGGATTTGTTTGAAGATTAACTTAATTTGTTTTATTTTGTTTTTATTTAGACCAGCTACAGAATCGAAGATTATGTAGCTTGTCTTTTAAATTGATTTATTTGATTGTTTTCTAATTTAGATTTTGTTTTTGTTTGTTCTCAGGTGAACAACAGGTCAATGTGCAAATATTAAAAGAACGAGTCAAAAGTTGGGAATACAATGGACTTGTAATTTCATTTTTGAAAAACAATGTTTTAATGATGTAACTATTTTTTATTAGTGGTCTCAACTGACTTATGTTTATGGTTATTTTGTTTTAGTAAATGCTCTTTAAAGTAGATCTGTCTCTATCTTGTATGATATGAGGAACATACTAGGAACTTGTTTTAAATAGCACTGCTTGCCCGTGAATAAGGGCAATTCCTCTTGGACTTTATGATGGAATTATTATTTTGAAACTATATGGGATATAGTTTACTTTTTGGCTTTCGTCCTTTTGTAGACTGTGCAATGTTAATATTATTTCTCATATAATTTGTCGACATGAAAATTTATTTGTATTGAACTAGCTTTAGATTGTTCTGCATGTATATTTTCATGTTGTGTTATTCTTTACATGGTTCATTATATTTTGGTTCTTGTACTATCTGTGATTAATCATCCATTCGTACATTTTGAGTTTACATCAAATGTTCGGTCATTGATAATACCATTTGCTGAGAGTTGGAGTTGATTTCACTTTTAGCTTTTGGGCATTTTAAAGTCACACGAGAGAAAATCTATTTATCTTTTTGTTATCATAGATCTGTTCTGAAATATTAAATATTTCCTTGAGATGTTCAAGAAGTATCGTTCTTGCTTTTGTCATAGATTTATACTTGACACAGGTTAAGTGGATATTATACAAACACAAAAAGACTAATCTATCTTAGTAATGCTGATCAACATCAGGTTAGTTAGTTTATGTTTTATTTGATTTGTTAATTTGCAAATGAATAATGATTACATCATTTAAATGTTAAATGCTTTGTCCATTATCGTTATATCATTTATAATCTTATTCATTCATTGTTTATTATTTTGTCATTCATAGTACAAAAATAGTTTCCTTTATTTTGCATCCTATTTTGATCCATTAGTTGAAAAAAATCATTTTCACGAGGATTTATTTAAAACTTGTAATTGTATATATCTATTGTATATAATACTACTACCAGTTAAGTAATTGTATTAGTGTCTCGATTGATAGGATTGTACGTTTAGTTAGTTTTACATTTTTTAATTATACTAGAATCCCAGTTGGCTAACAGAGCCATAAAACCCGTGAGGGTAGATCATTCCAAACGGATTGAGTTAAATAGACAACCTCGTTCTGGATCTTCCCTTCTCATTGATGGTGTGTCATAAATGCCCGTCAACGGGGATCCAGATCTGATCTGGAGTTGTTGTAAATTAAATGTAATTTAATGCATTAGGTGAGAAGGCTCGAGAAGCCAACATGGTAATAAGGAAGTTGTAGTCTATCCAGGATTCAATTCTAGCAGAGATAGGAGAGGAGAGGAGAAGAGTTGAGACCTTGTTGCAGTCCAACCTTGTAAATATTGTAAAAACCTTCTGAATATTAATACAAAATTCTAGTTCTATGTATATATATGCGTGTTTTTCATAAATTCCATGAGTATGTTGTGTTTCTCTATTGTAGGAACATATAAAATCCTAAAGCATTAAGAATCCTTGAGTGTTTTGAAGCTCTGTGAGGGGTGTGCAAGGAGTGCACACCAGAGTTATTGGAGAAATTTGGAAGCTAAGCGCAAAGGGTGTGAAAGAACTGTTGAGAGAGTTCAAGAGGAGCATGCTAGGTGGGTACACTAGAACCAGTTTAAGCTCAAGAGGCATTTGCAAATAGTGCAAGGAGTGCACTAAGGACTGCTATAAAGTCCAAAAATATGAGGAGGGAGAGCGTAAGTGCTAGGGGGAACAAGAATACACTAAGTGGAGTTTTTGCCAAGCTCCGGAGGGATAGTGCAAAGTCTGCATAGAGTAAGCGTAGCGAGTGCACAGAAACCAACGCAAGTGTGTAGAGGTCAATACTTATTAGAGGCGAAGCTCATGAGAGTTGGCGCAAGGATTTCACATACAAACCTTATAAAAGTACAAATCTTAGGAGGGAAGTGCAAGTGAGCACTAGAGACCACTTCATCGAATCAATAAAGCTCAGAAGAGAAAGCACTACAAATTTTCAAAGTGGGAGCTCATAGATAATCAAAATTCTTTAGTAAGGATCAGACGGTTAAGACTGCTTGTTTGGGGTCCCAAATACCTGTAGGCCGTAGATCCGATGATTAAGTGAGAGCCATCTGATCCTGAGTCCTTTAGACTCTTAGGATTCATGTTTCGTGTTGAATAGACTGTTGGTTAAGGTGAGGAGTCCCGAACTCCTGGGGACCGTCGATCTAGGGTTCCATATTCAACACCAGGCATAGATCCTCGAGAGAAGAGGGTCCACGCCAGCCATCCAATCTCGGACCAACCAAATCTAGCCATTGAAATTTGAAGGAGTGGAGGAACACAGTAAGACCCACAACTGTTGGATACATTACTTTATGATTGAATGTGGTCGGTAGAGACATCCGGGCAAATTGACATTATGTTGGATAAACCCTCGAAAACTCTGAAATCCCGCAATGCCGCATAGTGTTTCTTTGTGCTAAGCATTGGGTTCTAGCCTATGGTCACGTGCCCCATTCTATAGAGAAAAAAAAGGGCTATTACAGATCTTGAAGGTTCGCGCCTCTGTTGAAGGGCTTATGGTACATAAAACCAGGGGTCTGTGAAGATACCAAGAACCATTCCAACTTTTGATTTGTAACGATCCAAACCAGGAGGTCGAGTGCTCCTGCAGGGGATACATTAGAGAGTGAGAGATAGGGCATCATCCTAACAATGTCCCTCCTCCTACATGGAAAAGGGGGCACCATGGCACTCCCCCAACATGGCCAAGGGGGCGCCACCCTTCATAAATGCTAAAAAATAGGTCGATTTTTCTAAGAAAAAGATGTGTTTTGACATAGAAATGATGAGTTTCTTCCTCAAATATGACTTAGGGGTCATGGAAATTTATTTTCCATGGTTTCAAGGGGTGGAGACACCTAACAAAGTGAATGCGACACTTGGGAAGGTGCATATGACACTCGCGATAGTGCATGTGCCACTTACTGAGGTGCATACGTCGCTTTGCGACACTTGTGACACTTAGGGTGTGAAACGAAAATGTGACATTTTGATTTGTAACACTCACTATATAAGGTAGAGGTACCATCAACAACAAGAACAAGTTCTATAAGTTTTTTGAATGGATGAAATTGAAACTGAGGAAACCTTAGGAAGAAGGGCTATGCCACTATGAAAACTAGATAGTCTATATTCCAAGAACAAATGTACACTTGAAGGATATAGATCGTATTATTCGTTCACATTACGTTTTTTTGTAAAGTTTAAATTAATTACAGTATTCATACCTAATGCCTTGAACAACACAAACTAAAATTGTAGCTACTAAATCAAAGTTAAGTATCAATAATTTGTTTATTCATCTTATAGCCATCAAAGAAATGATAAATAACTTTTTTTATCATACTATATTAACTAATTATGTAACATATAATTAATATTTCTTAAAATTAAAAGATATTGTATATATCAAAATTAATTTTAAAAAATAAATTAATAATTAATATTAAGCCGTAGCTTCACTATTTTAGTTTTGGCTCTTTTCTCAGGAGATTTTCTATTTGATTTTTCTTGAAATCTAACAATAAATTATTGGATCTACATATTTAAGTGGTTAATTTTGTATAATCCTAGTGCTCTAGGCGTTGAATCCATTTTTTCATTCAGAAATGCAATTTCAATAACAAAAAATTATGTCTACATTCGAACGAGAATGACCAAAACATAGAACTCAAAAAATCCCTGATGGGGTGACAATTGGAGAACATGAGAGCTGAGAAGTTAATAACTCGAGCCACTACCCTTTCCCTGAATCCCTTTTGCATGAGTAGCATTCACTCGATGGGAATGATGGTGCGCCTGCGTTGGAAGCAAGCTTTAATGGTGCACTCAAAGCGTGAGCTAAAGTTTACCTGTCTTGGTACGAGTTGACTGCATGATGTCAACTTGACCTGAATGGCACTCTCCACTATCATTTTGGCAGCTATTATGGAGGTAAGAATTGGAAATTTTCATATTGCTCTTGTTCTTGTTCAGGTTCAAACTCTGGCTACTCCTTCCCATTCTTGTTTTTTCTCCTTTGGGTGTCCTCTCCTCCTCCTGGTTGCCAAATTTTTCCCATCTTTCCCATTTCCATGAGAAATGGGAAAGCCCAAACGGGGGCCAACCTATTACAACTTTGTTTCTCAGCACCGTTGTCCCGACCCCTCTGTTGAACTGATTCTTCCCCCCATCTCTAATGTTCACCATCCTTTTCCTTCCTTGAATATTTCACCCCGTTCTGCTCAAAATTGGTTCGACGATGATCAACCCATGGCTTATGTTGAGGAAGAGTTCCCTCGGGAACCTTCAGACTCCTTCCTCTTCTCAACCTCCAACATATTGACTTTGCCCCACACTTCTCGACATCATTCCCCAGAAGGCTATTTTTCTCTAGAAACATAAAGTTTCCCTCTCGAAGAAGAGATTCCTACCACTGAGCAAGAAGAGGCGGCTCCACTTGTCGATGAATATCATCCAAGTGCAACATCAACACCAGCGTTTCCTAGCATATGGTGCTTCACAGAGGAGCATCTGCAACTTATCTTTGAAATGAGATGGGATGCAACATATCAACTTCACCGCTAGACTACCCTCTATCGGTGCATGGACGCTATGTTTAACTCCCTTTCAAGCGAGCCAACCAAGAGCAGATGCCTAACCTGATGCCAATCTTATTTGTTTGTTCCAAAACCTCCAAATGGTTTCAACAATCTGGGTTCGCCCACAGTTTAATTTCTTTTCCTGCTATTATGTATCTTTGTTCAAAACAACCATGGTTGTAGATATGTTGTTGCATAGTTTATGGTGTCAAGTTTTTATGAAACTTCAACAAAAACTTAACAACATGCCACATGTTCTAATTTCCATATGTATAGTAGAACAAGTGGCTAATTTTTCCATGTATAATGATTTGCTAATGATTTAAGAAAATATAACTTTTTATTTAAAAAATTAAAACATTTAGAGTAAGTCTATATATTAGACCTTTAACTTCTCCATGCATAAAACCTGCTCCTAAATTTTCAATACATATTTTCTAACTATTAAACGTATTTATGGGAAGAGTAGAATTTCTAACTGATATGCATCATCCGGTTAATTTCTCCATGCATGAGAGATGCTCATAAATTTTCAATGCATATCTTCTCGGATAAAATCGACTAAATATTTTATTTGAAATTTTCAAACTAATTTTCAATGCATATTTTCTAACGAATAAAGCATTTATGGGAAGAGTTGAATTTCTAACTCATACGTATTATCACGTTAATTTCTACATGCATGAAACATGCTAACAAATTT
>JZKD02S1768501.1:203434-218490 GCA_000966675.3 Picea glauca | reverse complement strand
TGTGTGTCTCCAAATTGGTGACTACCACCTGAAATCTCATATGTTTGCTATCAACATGGGCGGTTGTGACATTGTGTTGGGTGCAGACTGGCTAAGGACTTTGGGTCCCATTCTCTTGGATTTTAAGGACTTAACCATGCAATTCGACCAGGAGGGCCAACAATATAAGTTCCAAGGAATCACTGTTAGTTCACCTGAGATCATTAGTTCCCATCGCATGGAAAAACTACTCAAAAAAGTTCATTCTGGTGTTATTTCCCAACTCCATGCCATACAAGCAACTGAGACACCTTCTGTGCCGCAAGACCTCCAATCCATCCTGTCTAAACATCAAGTGGTCTTTTCCACTCCACAGGGACTCCCTCCTTCCCGTGGTGTTCATGATCATTCCATTCCCCTTGTACTAGGAAGCCTTCCTCCCAATATTCGTCCCTATCGTCACCCCTTTTCCCAAAAAATGAAATTGAGAAAATGGTGCAAGAACTTCTTAACGTAGGCGTTATCCACCCTAGTAAGAGCCCCTACTCTTCTCCTGTGGTCATGGTACTGAAGAAAGAAGGTTCCTGGCGCATGTGTCCTGACTTCCGTGCCCTCAACAAACTCACCATTAAAGACAAATTTCCCATTCCTGTCATTGATGACCTCTTGTATGAATTGAGTGGCGCCTAGTTCTTTACTAAATTTGATCTTCGTTCTGGATACCACCAAATCCATATGAAAGAGGCAAACATTCCTAAGACTGCCTTTAGAACTGATGAGGGCCACTATGTTTTTTTGGTCATGCCCTTTGGCTTGTGTAACGCCCCCTCCACCTTCCAAAGCCTCATGAATCATGTCTTCCGTCCTTTTCTCCGTCATTTTGTCTTATTTTTCTTTGATGATATCCTCATCTATAGAAAAAATTGGACAAACCATCTTGCTCATGTGGATTGAGTTCTCCATCTACTCTATCAACACCAACTTTTCCTGAAATAATCTAAATGTGATTTTGTTACCTCAGAAGTTGAGTACTTGGGTCATCTTATTGGCAAGGACTACGTCAGGGTGGACCCTAAAAAGATTGAAGCTATCTAAGACTGGCCTCACCCAAAGACTCTCAAAATATTGCGTGGATTTTTGGGCTTAACAGGTTATTATTGCAAGTTTGTTAAGAATTATGGAAAGATTGTGACACCTCTCACGACACTCCTTAAAAAGAATTCTTTCACTTGGACTCCAACAGCTGATCAGGCTTTTCAAACCTTGAATATGGCCATGTGCACCACTCCCATCCTGGCCCTTCCTGATTTCAAAAAGACCTTTTTCCTAGAATGTGATGCTTCAGGGAAATGAATTGGCGTTGTCCTTATGCAAGAGGGTAGGCCTTTGGCCTTTACCAACAAACAACTGTGTGAACGAAATTTGGGCAAATCAATCTATGAAAAGGAAATGTTGGCTATTCTGCATGTCGTTGATCTGTGGTGCCCTTATCTATTGGGGCAATGCTTCCAAATTAAGACAGATCATCAAAGCCTCAAGTATTTTCTGGAACAACGCATTTCCTCCCCAGAGCAACAAAAATGGGTGACTAAGCTCTTTGGATATGATTATGAGATCATTTACAAGAAAGACAAAGACAATGTGGTTGCAGATGCACTTTCCCAAAAATATGAAGATGAAGGATCTCTTTTTTCTCTCTCCTTCATTGTACCAGATTGGCTCCAAGCCGTTCGCCAGGAATGGCTACAAGATCCCAAAAGTTTGCATCTTATACAAAAATTATAGTCCAATTATCCAGTTTCCCCAGGGTACTCTTGGCTCCATGATGAGATTTGGTACAAAGGCCGTTTGTATTTCAGTAAACAATAAAAACTTAAATCCACGGTACTTTCTGAGCTTCATGCTACACCCACAGCTGGGCACTATGGGTTCTCCAAAACCTATGACAGGGTCAAACGTTCTTTTTTCTGGGATGGCATGAAACAATATGTTCGTAATTTTGTAGCTGAATGTGATGTGTGTCAATGCAACAAGGGTGAAATAGTCAAATTTCCTGGCACACTACAACCGCTTCTGATTCCACCTGCTATTTGGAGGGATATCTCTATGGATTTTATTACAGGCTTACCTAAATCAGGAAACAAATCAGTCATCATGGTGGTAGTTGATCACCTTTCCAAGTATGCTCATTTATGTTCTCTTCAACACCCATTTACAACATCCATTGTTGCTTAACTTTTCATGGATCAGGTTTTCAAGCTTCATTGCATGTCGCATTATGTTGTTTCTGATCGCGACCCAAATTTCACCATCAATTTCTGGCAAGAATTGTTCAAGCTACAAGGCACCCGACTGCATCTTAGCACAACTTATCATCCCCAGAATGATGGTCAAACTGAAGTTTTCAAAAAGTGGTTGGAAACATATTTGAGGTGTTTTGCACCAGAAAAGAAAAATCACTGGGCTCAATGGTTAGCCCTAGTTGAATGGTGGTACAACACTTCATACCATACAACTACCTGCATGACTCCTTTTGAAGCGGTATATGGACAAAAGCCACCTTTAGTTCTCTCATATTTACCAGGTGTCTCGAAGGTCCAGGCGATCGACCAAATGCTTATAGTTTGAGAGGCTATTCTCCATACCCTCAAAGAGAATTTGGTCATGGTCCAAAATTGCATGAAGCAACAAGAGGATCAAGGTCTCTCTGAACGTCAATTTGCAGAAGGGGATCATGTGTTTTTTCGACTACAACCTTACAAGAAAAATTACCTCAAGGCCGACCATTGTCAAAAGCTGGCACCCAAATTTTATGGTCCTTATACCGTTATCAAGCGTGTGGGACAAGTGGCCTATCAGTTAGATTTTCCCAATCATTCTAAGCTACATCCTGTTTTTCATGTTTCATGCTTAAAGAAGGTGATTGGAAGTAAGTGCCAAATTCAAACCAACCTTTCCGAGATGGACGAAGAAGGATCCATTTAGCTATAGTCACAAGACATTTTGGACCAGCGTGAGCATATTCTACGTCAACAAACCATCAAGGAAGTGTTATTCCAGTGGAAAGATACAACTCCAACAGATGCCACTTGGGAACCAGCTAACATTTTGCAACAATTTCCACATCTCAAGCCTTGAGGACAAGGGTGTTTTAAGGGGGAGGACATGTTAGGGACCTAACCCCTCACATAGGTAGAACAATATATTCATATGTAATAAAGGTCAATATTAATAAGGCCTTGAACTAAGGTAGAATAAGTAGAATGTAAGAAGAACTAATAGAAGCTTCTGCTTCTAGATGGATCTTCCTCTAGATGGTTCTTTTGATAGACATATTTAGTATAAATAAGAGTCGAGGGTATGAGAACCCTAGCTTGGATATTATTGTAATAGAGATCTGCTCGACTGGAGGTTGCCCTCTCGAAGAGGCCTGTGAACATTGCTTTCAGAATCAAAGTGCTCTTTCTGGTGTTATTCTGTTATAATTTCAGTGTTATTGTGGTGTTGTTCTGGTTATATTGTTGTTTATTTTCCATTTCTATCATTTTATTTATGTTCTGCATACTTTTTATATCTGGAATATTACAAACATCATTCTCTAGCTCTCCATTCTATTCCATTCATTCTCATTGTGCCTCAATTGTTCCAAGTCCCTTAAAAATTATTTTTATTTTTCGTCTTCCCTATCCTACCTTGGTGACCATGCCCATATGATGTTATTCACATCAATTAATACCATTTATTCTTTTCCAACAACCCACTATTGATTTTTATTTAAACATTTTTTGTACCATAATGTTTGTTTTCCTTTGATTTGCCAAATGGATTTCACCATCAAACCACTAACTTGTATGTCACAATAGAGGTGTTTGAATCTCTATAAACATTTCCCTTTACTCTACCCAACCATATTGCAGAATGTGGAGTTGATGACCATACTATAAGCATTTGTCCCTCAACAAAAACATCCTTTGGACATCATTCATATATGGGCTTGTTACATAGAGTTTCAATGTAGCAATCCTTTATAGTAGCACTTAACATTGGTTGTTTGAGGTGGTTGTAAGGCCCTTTCCTCACTTCTACTATAATATTCCATATATAAAAAAGTATGCAGAACATAAATAAATAGCTAGAAATGGTAGATGAACAACAATATAACCAGAACAACACCACAATAATACCAAAATGATACCAGAATAACACCAGAAAGAACACTTTGATTACTGAGAGCAATGTTCACTTGCCTCTTCGAGGGGGAAACCTCCAGCAGAGCATATCTCTATTACAATAATATCCAAGACAAAAGTTCTCATACCCTCGACTCCTATTTATACTAAATATGTCTATCAAAAGAACCATTTAGAGGAAGATCCTTCTAGAAGCAAAAGCTTCTATTAGGTCTTCTTACATTGGACTTATTCTTCCTTATTGCTACACCTTATTAATATCAACCTTTATTACATGGAATTATATTATTCTACCTACGTGAGGGGTTAGGTCCCTAACATGTCCTCCCCCTTAAAAAAAACCTTGTCCTCAACGCTTGAGATGAGGAAATTGTTGCAGAATGGTAGTTGGTTCCCAAGTGGCATTTGCTGGAGTTGTATCTTTCCATTGGACTAACACTTCCTTGATGGTTTGCTGACACAGAAGATGCTCACGCTGGTCCAAAACTTCTTGTGGTTGTATCCAAATGGAGCCTTCTTCGTCCAAATCAGGAAGGTTAGTTTGAGTTTGGCACTTAGTTCCAATCACCTTCTTTAAGAAGGAAACATGAAAAAAAGGATGGATCTTAGAATGACTGGGAAAAGCTAACTGACAGGCCATCTATCCCACTTATTTGAGAATGGTATAAGGACCATAAAATTTGGGTGCTGACAATGGTCAGCCTTGAGGGAATTTTGCTTGTAAGGTTGCAGTCGAAGAAACACTTGATCCCCTTCTGCAAATTGACGTTTAGAGCGACCTTGATCTGCTTGTTGCTTCATGCAATTTTGGGCCATGAACAAATTCAATTTGACCAACCTTTTTGAGCTTACCCTCGATCAAAACAATTTCATAGGTACAATTCAAGCAATTGGAAATTTGGCTAACCTAGAAGGGGTTCTCCTAGCTAATAACAATTTCATAGGTACAATTCTGAAAAGAATATGAGAGCTAAAATATCTCATGTCACTATCAATACCAAACAACAATATTTCTGGCAGTATTCCTAAAATTTTTTGTGAGTTAGTTTTGCTTGAATATTTAGATTGTTCAGAAAACACATTACAGGGATCCATTCCTAAGTGTATTGGCAATCTTCAATCTATGTCTGAGTTGGTATTGAGCAACAATTTGTTTTCAGGTATAATACCATGAACTTTAAATAAGCTTACTAACTTATTGAGGTTGAAGGTGTCCAACAATTTGTTTCATGGAAATTTGGAGATACTGATTCCACTTTCTATGCAAATTTTCTCTTCATATTCAAATAATGTTTCTGGGGATTTGCCGACATATTTATTCAACTGTACCAAACTTCAACTCTTGGATTTAAGAAGAAATGGATTTATAGGTACACTCCCTCAGCACTTGGTTTTTCTTCCCAACTTAAAAGTTTTAAGTATCGGTTACAATAATATCCAAGGTGTTCTACCTCAATGGATCACCAATCTCAGCCACTTGCAAGTGTTGGAAATATCCAACAATAAATTTAGTGGAAGAATACCATCCAGTCTTGTCACATTACAAGGATTTCAAATTAATGGATCTTCAAAACTAAGTTCAACCAAATTATATGAAGGGGTGGAATTTGATATGAAAGGATATCAATATACATTAAAGTATGTATTGCTGACAAATACAGTGATTAACTTGTCTAGCAATAATTTTGTAGGGGAAATACCTGCAAACATGGGAAATTTGCATAGTTTTTGATTGTTGAATTTATCACACAACCAATTGGAAGGGAAAATCCTTGGATCTCTTGGTGAGATGTCTACTTTGGAGGAGTTGGACTTGTCTGTAAATAACTTGATTGGAATAATTCTTCAAGAGCTATCTAAATTATCCATGTTGGGATCTTTCAACTTTTCATCTAATAACCTATGTGGGCCAATCCCAATAGGAACTCAATTTGTTGACATGTCGGATGTCACTGTATATGAAATAAGTGTTTGTGTGACATTCCTTTACCACTATGCAAGGAAAAACAAGTGACACTAGTAATGGGCACTACAAAAGTTACAATGGGATCAAATTGACTACATCAATTGGATGAGCAAGTCTCGTTATTTACATTGGGTTTGGGAATGAAAATTGAATTTGGTGGAGTTGTTTTTGTGATGACTATAAGAGAGAAAGCTAACCATTGGATGATGCCCCTAATAAGAGACCCTTCTATGGAGTGTATAGATTCCCTATATATGAAGATGTAGAATATATAATTGATAAATAAAAAATGTAATAGTAATTGTAAAACATTGTTTAATGTGACTCTTATTCAGCTTGCTAAGGAATGTATGTTTGATAGTGTTGAAAAAGAAAACAAAAGGAATGTATGTTTGATGGTGTTGAAAAATAAAACAAAAAATTAGCTTTATTGTATCGTTGTAGTGGATATGGATGTGGATGAGTGAAAATTTAGAAGGCTCATAATGGATGTGGATGAGCGAAAATTTAGAAGGCTCATAATGGATGTGGATATTAAAAAATGATAATATGATTTGTGTATATAAATGGTCCACGTTATTTTTTTATATCTCCGATGCTTACTTGACACGCATTTTTTTTTTTTAAGTAAGACTCCGATGTTATTATTCGAGAACGAAGGAAATTCATTTCATGAATCTTAGACTTCCTTAAAAGTAGAATAGGGAATAACTCTTTAACAAGAAGTTAAATGGATTAAAGAAATTGTTGTTTTGTTTATATATCAATTGTTTTTAATGAGATATATATTATATATGATTTTCTCAAATATTAAAATATTAAATCTATGTTAATAATTATATATATTATAATCTATATTAATATTTTTTTTTATATAGATATAGTTTATTTAAATATCAGATTTTTGTATGTAAATAACTTGAGTGGAATGATTCCTTAAGAGTTATTTAAATTATTCATGTTGGAATCTTTCAACTTTTCATTCAATAATCTGTACGAGTCAATTTCAATAGGAACTCAGTTTGTCGAGATGTTGAATGTCATTGTATATGAAAACAAAAAGTGTTTGTGTGAAAATCATTTACTACTATGAAAGGAAAAGCAAGTGACACCAGTAATAGGCACTACATGGGTTACAGCAAGATCAGGTTGGTTGCATCAAGTGGATGAACAAGTCTTGTTGATTGTATTGATGTTGGGAGTGGGAATTAGATTTGGTAAAGTTATTTTTGTGATAATCACATGGAAGAAAGCTAGGCATTGAGTGATGCCTCCTAATAAACAACCTATCTATGATGTAACCTATCTATGATGTATATCAATTTCCTACATAATCTTCCCATACTATAGAATATATAATTAATGAATAAAAAATTTTAAACTTGTAAACCAACAACAATGTAGCAGTAGCAATAACACAACGTGTTAATCTTAATTTTATTAAGAAATGTATGTTTGACAGTTTAAAAAAATAATGCAAAGAATAGGCTTGAGAACGATGAGCAAAGTTTAACAAGATTGTATCGGCTAATAATATTTGTACATATAAAATCAAATAACACTTTTAAAAGTCCAAAAAAAAGGACAAGAAATAACTAATACAATATCATAATACAATGCATATAAGTCCTCCCATAAATGGAATTTAGTATACTACACATTTTTGAAGTAATTCTTGTCCTTTTGAATTAGTCATAAATGTGTATGACTAATTCATACACATTTTTGAAGTAACACTTGTCGCTGTTATTATTCGAGATTGAAAACGATAGGGAAATTTGATTTCATGAATGGTCAAACTTCTAAACTTCTATTGAAAACTAGAAAAAAGGAATAACTCTTTAACAAGGGCTGCATGGCAGCTTAGTCCCTACCAATAAAGTTTGAAAATATATAATGAATAATTAAACCTATTATATAATTAAATGCACAAGTAATAAGTACTCTATATTATTTTATATGAAAAATTTAAATTATATATACATTATATATTTTATATAGAATTTATATTTATATTTATATTTATTTATATATTTATATTTATTTTTATTAATGGAATATTATTTATAACAATATATAATATTATTTATATTATTTATGAATAGATAAATTTAGACAATATAACTGAATACAACCGACTTTTATAAATATAGATATATTATCTTTTATAATATTATTCTATTTTTTTTAAATGAATGATAATATTTTTAATAGTTTTTGGCTGTGTAATAAAAACATAAATAATAGCATGCCCGTTGAGATACACAATCTGGTCCGACTTTAAATCTGGATCATCGAGACAAACCCCATACGATCTAAAATAGATAGACCATTTATTTAAAAAATCAAATTAGAATGAATTGTTGTCTAGTTGACTTTTTCAATTTTCAGAGAAATTGTTTTGAGTCACACGCACTTGGTTTAATATATAGATTTATTATATATTTTATTTGTTTTTAGTTTTTCATATTTTAAAAAGAATAGATTTATGTGGTAGGTTTTTGAGGCATTGCCAATCCATATATATATATATATATATATATATATATATATATATATATATATATATATATATATATATATATATGCTGACAGGTCGGTTATCTTGTAATTGCTTTTGGGTGGATTTGCTTTGATTTTTATTAATTTTTTAAATAAAATTTCCCCTTTGTATTTTCATGATGTACATCCATCCTAGTCAATACGAATCAGGGAAAGGAAAAATGTCATTGAAACTGACCACATTCAGATCCATTACTTCCACCACGATGCAACAGGCGTTGTTGTCGCCCTTCGATTGAAGCATGACAAAGCTCCTACATATTTTACAAGTAATTGAGGCCATTGTTCTTGTACTTTTTTACAGACTATTTCTAATCTATTAATTGTGTAATCAATTTTATACATTGAATGATGTGAAGCCTGGAATAACACATCAAAGATATCAGCCAATTAAATTTTAGAAAAATATGTTTTTTTTATTATTAAAAAAAATACATATATTGATTTCCTATGTTACACATTGGATAGAGCACACAAATTTAAAGTCAACAATAAACTAATACAGATTCAAAGGGAAACTCATTGCTATAGTCCCAAGCCTTTGGCACGGACTAATAAGAGGCTAAATAGATTAAATAAATGGTTGAATGGTTGTTTTGTTTATAGGTTAAATAGTATATATATATATATATATATATATATATATATTATTAGTCCCTGCCAAAGCAGGGAATATAGCGATCAATTTTCAGTCAAATTGAGTTGACTTATCAATTTTATTGGAAATTTTTTGTAAATTTTGTTAAAGTTTTAGAATTTTTAATTATTAAAATGATTTTTTTTAAAAAGAAAAATATATTTAGAATTTTGATATTGAAAAATTATGAATTTTTGATTGGGTAAGAAGAGTGATGAGACTAATAAGCCCTGGTTGGAGGTGACTATTATAAAAAGATAATTAATAAAAAATACATAAAAAATTAAAAAAATCACAAAAATGCCATGTGTAGCTCTTCATTAATAGTCCATTGACTAAGTATTGTTTCTCCTCTCAAAGAGAGCCATGGTCATTAAATTAGATATCAGTAACATAGATTGCGTGAGTGAAAGTGCCAGTTGTTCCTATTCCAATTTTTTTACATTTTTCCCCACTGCCTCTTTAGCTTTAAGCACAGGCCCTGATAGGGGTGGGTTGTCACTTTTCACATTGGCCCCGTAATGAGGAAATAAGCGTGGGTTTGACTCAACCCATAGGCTGCTCCTCCTTGAAATTTGTCCCCACCGCCTTTAAACCAAACTAACGCAAGTCACCCTCAGAGGCAACCCGCTCTCACCAGGACCTTCTTCGTCTCTGGCCCGAAGAGCTGTATCACTCTTCAATCCCGTTTCGGGACTTTTCTACACCCACAGGATCCTCCTGGTGATCTCCCACTCCTTATCAAAAAATCAGAACTCGCGAGTTCGTGAGTTCAGCGCTCACAATATCGGGTCTTTCACTTCCCCGAAACCCAATGGTCAAAGGGTCAACGTTCTCTTCCTTATCGGGGATTTCCCTATCAGGAAATCGCTATCTGCGATGTCAACAACTTGAATTTACAATCCCCGATGCCCGATGTGCCGATCTTCGATGCACATGTGGGCTGGGGTCCTCCGCCTTCGAGACCTTCCTTCCCTCGAACTCCGGTGCAACTCCACTTGCACTCCACTAAACCCCTTGGTCCCACTCAGGCACGTCACTTCCTTCTCTCGTGCAATTGGGAATCGTGGGATCGCGATTTCACTGGTCAAAATTCCTTGCAATGAGAATTGTCGAACGTCGAATCCCGACCTTCTAGGATCTGGTGCCACCTGTCCCTGTCGCAATCAATGGCTCCGATTTAATTGAGAAATCACCGATCGTGATTTCGATCAACACGAAACTCTCTATCCCAAGAACTCCGACACGCCGAATACCGATGGCCCTTGGTTCTCCCTTCATGTGCCTAAGGGTTAAACCTCGTGCAACTTCTCCATGATCTAGCGTTCAGCGGGATTTCGCGGTTTTCCCCTACGAACCCTGACCGTCAACTCTCCGCCTTAGAGATTTCTTCTTCTCCAAAACTTCTCCCAGCTCGAACCTTCTCCTGGGTTATTTCTCCCAGGAGTTCCAAAGGAACTATCTCTCCTGTGCTTAATCCCTCTGACTCCTTCAGATATTTTGCACACGATTCTCGCTCTCGACCTCCAACAATTCTCAAAGTGTTGAGTCCTTTAGATCCTGTGCACTTGCAATCACCATAATCATGGTCTTCCTGTGCTCAGACTAGCTGTTGAGACTTCAAATCCGACCCGCACTTCTCCTGCAGGACTCTACTAGTCCAAACTGACTTCTGGGTGAATGAGCATAAGGGTTTAACTGCCCAGCCTCATCAACGCACTCTATGCAGATGAATTCAACTCAACTCTATGCAGGAATATCCTGGCTCAGATAGAGAAACAATTGAAACTCATTCTCCTCTCTCTCTCTCAGAATTCAATTCAATTATGAAATCACATACACAACATATCAAAGCAAATGCATGACAGAAAACAAACATCCATGAGCATAATATCAACACAGAGAAACAACACAAACCATGAAGCTGAATCAAAGACTCTCTTCTATTAATTCAATTTGTACATGGGTGTTCTTCACAAGTTCTCTGCTTGCTCTCAATGATAATATTACAATGTACAAAGGAGGGTGCCTATATTCCGTTTTCCCTCTCGAAATCTGAAACCATCAAATCTACAATTAAATTCTATCTAACAACATTAAATATATTAAATGCCTTCCTATCTACTATACAATACAAATGCGCTTCTTTATGAATGACTTCATGAAAGAGCGACGCTACAACTTCCAAAGCATTTCAAAATATGTGCTGACGCGGTCGAGCTGTTCTCTGCTCCGTGCTGGCTCGCTTGATGAGTTTTCGATGCTCCTGCATCATACTCCTCGGCTTGAAAACTGTCATGGGCTCTTGTCCATGAGCTGCTGCACAGTCTATCCATGCTTTTGGATAACTACTTCTGTCTCCCAGCTGGCATCCTCCACTGGGTGATTTTTCCATTTTACCAGGTATTCAAAATACTGCTTCCGCCTGGTCCTACTGCCAACTCGCTTGTCCAGTATGCACTCCATCTGCGATCTCTGTGCAAGTGGTAACTACTTTCTGCCACTGGACCACTGGTTCCTCAGTTCCAGTGTCTTCTCCTCCGTCCCTGTACGGGTATAAATCCAAAACATTGAATATCGGAGATATCCCGATGCCATCTGGCAACTCGATCTCGTAGGCATTCTCCCCGAATTTCTTCAGGACTTTACATGGCCCAATCTTCTTCATTTTGAGCTTGTTATATGTTCCCCTCGAGAACCTTTCCTTCCTTAAGTGTGCCAGAACCATGTCCCCAACTTCAAACTGAAGTTGTCTCTTTCGCTGATCGGCTCTGTGTTTATACTCTTGATTTGATTTCTGCAGTTGTTGCTTCACCTTCGTGTGAAGTTCCTCCATCGCTTTAGCGAATTCTTCTGCACTCGCGCTGCTAGTTTCAGCCTGTCCTGAATCCCTGAGCTCAGAAACTCCCCTCGGCTGTGTCCCATACAAAATCTAGAATGGGCTTCTTCCTGTACTCCTGTTCACAGAGTCATTGTAAGCAAATTCTGCCTGTGGTAATATCTGGTCCCAACTGCTATGGTGCTCTGTCACCAAGCTTCTCAGCAAGTCTCCTAGACTTCTGTTGACCACCTCAGTCTGTCCATCTGTCTGCGGATGGTAAGCTGAACTAAAATCCAAATTAGTTCCCAGCTTCTTCCATAGTGTCCTCCAAAAATGACCTATGAATTTGGTATCCCTGTCCGAGGCTATGCTTCTCGGCAATCCATGCAATCTGACGATTTCTTTGAAAAACAGGTTTGCGATGTGGGTCGCATCGCTGGTTTTATGACACTGAGTAAAATGTTCCATCTTTGAAAACCCGTCCACCACCACAAAGATGGAATCAACACCCCTCTGCGTTCTTGGTAAACCCAAAACAAAATCCATGCTAATGGCTTCCCATGGCCTTTTGGGTATGGGCAATGGCTGATAAAACCCCGTGTTCTACTTTCGGCCTTTTGAATGCTGACAAATCCTGCATTTGTCAACAAATAATTTTACATCTGCTCACATCCCTGGCCAATAATATGATTCACTCAGCTTGGCGAACGTCTTATCATGTCCAAAGTGACCTGCTAACCCGCCACTATGATTTTCCTTCACCAAATTCTCCCTCATGGAGTAATTCGGAATGCACAGTTGATTACCTCTGAACAGCAGTCCATCCTGGATCATATAATCTATCCACGGACTCCAATCCCTGAGAACGGGACTCTTAGCTACTTCGTACGCTTCTCCAAAGTCTGCATCTCCTGCATACATGTCTTTCAGATTTTCAAAACCCAACGTCTTGACTCTGAACTCCTGCTACAACAAACATTTCCTGCTCAAAGCATCAACCACTTTGTTAGCAGTTCTTGAAATGTGTTTAATCACAAACGTGAAATTCTGCATGTACTCTACCCATTTTGCATGCTTCTGGTTCAACTTCTTCTATTGACTTACGAACTGCAATGCATGATTATCGCTGTATAATACAAATTCCTTGGGTATTAAGTAATGCCTCCACTTTCTTCAATGCCTGTATGATGGCATAGAACTATTTATCATATGTGGAGTATTTCAGCTTTGCTTCATCCAGCTTCTCGCTGAAATATGCCACTAGCCTGTCATGCTGAATCAAGACCCCTCCAACAACATACCCACTGGCATGAAATTTCACCTGAAATGTCTTCTGAAAATCAGGCAATACCAAAATTGGTTTCTCTATGATCTTTCACTTCAATATATTGAAGCTCCTTTCAGCCTCTGCTGTCTAATGGAAAAACTTATGCCACTTCTTTACCGTGTCCATCATTGCTGCGCTAATCCCACTAAAGTTCCGAATGAATTTACTGTAGAAACTAGCCAGTCCATGGAAACTCCTCACCTCGAAAACATTTCTGGGTGATGGCCAATTCCTTATCACTTTCACTTTCTCAGGATCCATTCTCAGCTCATTAGCTGATATCACAAAACCCAAATAAATGAGTTCCGTCTGCAAAAATGAGCACTTCTTCAAATTGATCAGCAGCTTCTCCTGCTGTAGCTTCCTCATCACAATGGCCAAATGTTTCAAGTGTTCAGCCTTGGTCTTACTGAAAATCAGCATATCATCCAGATACACAACCACAAATTTACCAATGAATTCCCTCAGGACTTCATTCATCAGCCTCATGAATGTGCTCGGCGTGTTTTTCAAACCAAATGGCATGACAAACCATTCATACAAACCCTCGTTTGTCTTGAATGTTGTCTTCCATTCATCACCCTCTCTCATGCGGATCTGATGATATTTGTTCTTCAGATCAATCTTCGAAAAATAGTTTGCCCCACTCAGGCAATCCATCAGATCATCCATTCTCGGCAGTGGAAATCTGTACCTGATGGTGATTTTGTTTATCTCCCTAGAGTCTGTACACATTCTCCAACCTCCATCCTTATTCGGACTTAGTACTATCGGAACAACACATGGAATAAGACTTTCCCTCACCAGTCCTTTATCCAGCAAATCCTGCACTTGCCTTTTGACCTCCTCGTTCTCCTGAGGTGTCAACCTGTACGCTGCATTATTCGACAAACTTTCTCCAGGTATGAGGTCTATATGGTGACTCACACTCCTCATTGGCGGCAACAAACGAGGTAGTTTGTCTATGATGATATCAGCGAACTCTCCCAGTAGTTCCTGAATCTCATCTGGTAAGTCGTCCACTCTTATGCTTGTCAGGACAATTCTCGGCTTCCTGACCACAAAGAATTGTGGATCTTCCTTCTTCTCCATCCTTGTGAGAAGCTCCTTCCCACTCATGAGAAGTATGATACTGCTTACTTCCAACTTTACTTCCTTATCCTTTATCGGAAGCAATTTATGTGTTTTCCCATCCTTCTCCAAGGTGTATGTGTTCATCCTTCCATCATGAACCACATTTCTATCATACTGCCATGGTCTCCCCAATAATACATGACATATATCCATGGGAATGACATCACACAGGATCTTATCATTATATTCACCCATTTTAAATTCAACCAAGCATTGTCTCGTAACACATACCTGGTGTCCTTTCTGCAGCCATGATACTTTGTATGGGCTTGGGTGATTGGTTGTCTCCAGCTCTAATTTCTCCACCATCTCGGTCGAAACGAGATTATCGGTGCTTCCGCTGTCCATGATGACTTTGCATTTCTAGCCCTTGGTCTTGCAAGTTGTTCTAAATAGTCTGGTTCTCTGAGCTGTGTCCTCCACCTCTTTCTCAGTTTTCA
>JZKD02S1768501.1:155054-167117 GCA_000966675.3 Picea glauca | reverse complement strand
TTTATGGTACAGGTTGATTACAGGTTGTTTGGTACAGGTTGGTGCATGGTTGATGCACTTGTTTATGGTACAGGTTGATTACAGGTTGAGGTACAAGTTGATGCATGGTTCAGATCTATTGGTACAGGTTTACAGTGGTATATCTCACAGTGATAGTGTGACAGTGGTTCCATCATTTTACTTATACTTCAGGGTGGCAGGACAGGGCAAGGACAGGTGGTTGTAGCCACCTTCTGATTGTAGCCGGAGAACACAAGGGGTTGTAGCCTCCTTCTGGTTGTAGACAAAGAATTGGGGAGTTGGATCTTCCCTCAAGTTGTAGCCTGAGAAACTAGGGAGTTGGAGCCTCCTTCTAGTTGCAGCTGGAAAACAAAGGAAGTTAGTGCTTCCAATGAATGTAATTCTTCAAGACATATAAGAAAAAACATTCTGTGGTTTTCTCCCAATTTGGGTTTCCATGTAAAACACTGGTGTACTGTGTATGTGTGTGATTGTTTATTTCTTACTGTTCATTATTGGATAATAATTCTACATTGATATAACATTTGGAAAAAAAGGATTATAATTACGCTATTACTGATTCACCCCCCCTCTCAGTAATCCAACATCCTTAAAGAATAAGTTCACTCAGTGTGCGCAAGTACGGGATGTTACATACACCCCCTCTTGGTCTAAACTTCGTCTCAAACTTTCATAGTATATAAGTGCCGAAATAATGGGTATCACAGTATCATAAGTCTATCTATCAAACAAAAAATGGAAACTATTGGCACATATCATATGTGTCCTCCGAGGTCGCTGAGTGCGGACTATAGTTGTCCCACTGGACCTTGACCTCATCTACTGTTCAATGTCATAGCCGTCGAATGTGATGATCCCATATGCGAATCGACTCAGTCGTGAGAACACCCTCCTCCAACACCCACAAGGTTCTCAAGTCAAATATGTGCAGGATCACTAATCATAATGTCTCAAACAGAGACGTGAAAGACATCATGCATACGCCTCAAGAATCAGACAAGGCTAGTCATTAGGCCAGGTGCCTCTCTTTTCCACAATCTCATAGGATCCCACAAACCTAGGAGATAGTTTATCCCCTTTTCCAAACTTGATCGAACTCTTATGTGCTTTTAGTCACAAAAATACTCGATCGCCACATCGTAACTATGGTTGACACGACACACATCGACATAACTCTTCTGTCGATCCTGCACTTCCTTGATCCTTTGTCTTATAGTTTTCATTTAATATTCATTTCTTGGATCACTTCCAGTCCCACCAGGACCCTATCCTCAAGCTAATCCCAACTCAAAGGCGTTTGACACAGTCGCCCATAAATAATTTCGAAAGGCTCCATCTTAATGGTACTTTGGTAATTTTTGTTATAAGAGAATTATACCAGTGGCATGAATTCTTCCCAACACTTCTGTTGCTCCATCACGTACATGCACAACATGTCTTCCAAGTTCTGGTTCATTCATTTGGTTTTCCCGTCAGTCTCTGGGTGATACACAGTCCTACAGTTAAGTTGGGTTCCCAAGGCCTCTTGGAAAATAGTCCAAAATCGTCTAGTAAACACTGATCCTCGATCGGATATAATCCTCTTAGGTATGCCATGTAGCCTCACAATATCACTGATGAAAACTCTAGCTATGTCAGGTGCCTGAAACGTTGCACGCAAAGGAATAAATGAGCACTCTTCGTCAGAGTGTCAACTACCAAACAAATCAAGTCGTGTCTCCTCGCCGTCAGTGGCAATCCAACAATGAAATCCATCGACCTCTTTGTACCAGTCATCGTCGCGTTGTAAAGATAGAATATTTTCATGTAGATTCGTCTGAAGAGGAAACACTGAGAATATGCATGGTCTCTGACTCAATGCATCTGCCACTCAGTTCACTGTTCCTTTTATGTAAGAAATATTGAAGTCGTACTCGCTAAGCAATTCCGACCAACGTCGTTGTCACGCATTCAGTTGGCTTTGCGTAAATATGTGTTGTAGTCCACAGTGGTCCGTCTTTAGTTCAAATTTTCATCCAACAAGGTAGTGTCTCCAAACCTTCAAGGCATATACAATGGCTAACAACTCCAAATCATGCATCACATAGTTCTCCTCATGCCTTGTCAGTTTCCTTGAGATGTAAGCAATCATTGATCTTCTTGCATCAAGACTCCGCCTAAACCTTCCTTGGATGCGTCGGTCCATACCAAGAAGTCCACGTCCATGTCAAGGACATTTTGTATCGTTGTTGTTGTCAAAATCTCTTTGAGCCTCTGAAATTCTTCCGTGCATTTCTCGGTCCAAAAAAACTTCTTGTTCTTCTTTGCAATTCTGTGACCAGATTTTCTATCTTCGAAAATCCCTCGACGAACCGTCGATAGTATCCTACTAAACCCATGAAGTTACGCACTTCTGGGATATTCATCAATGTAGGCCACTCCATAATGGCCTCAACCTTATCTGGATCCACAACGATACCTTTGTCAGAGATGAAATTCCCTAAGTAATGAATCTTCGATTGATTAAATGAGAATTTGGACAATTTCCCATACAATTTGTGCTCTTGTAGACACTGTAGTACTAAGCGCAAGTGCTCATCATGCTCCTCCATCATCCAAGAGTAAATCAAAATATCGTCATGAATACTTGGACGAACTTGTCCAAGTTCTAGAAGAACACCCTGTTCATCAAACTCATAAATACCCCTGGGGCATTTGTTAGTCCAAATGGTAAAACAGTAAACTTGTAATGTCCAAAACTCATCTTAAAGGTGGTCTGAGGGATGTCATCATCCTTGATCTATAATTAGTGATACCCTGATCGTAAATCAATCTTGGAAAACACTGTCGCACCCTTCATCTGATCAAACAAATCGTGAATCCTTGGTAGTGGATACTGATTCTTGATCGTTGCCTTGTTCAATTGACGGTAGTCAATGCAGAGTCTCCATGACCCATCCTTATTTTGTATGAAAATAAAAATCACACCCCACAGTGAAAAACTTGGATGTATCAGTCCCAGGTCCAACAATTCCTTCAGTTGCATTCTCAACTCCTGTAACTCTGGGGTCGACATCCGACAAGGTGTTCTAGCTATCAGTTCAGTCCCCAATTTTAGGTCTATGGTAGAATCCAATTCCCTCACTGGAAGCATCCCAGGTAACTCCTCCAGGAAGACATCCATAAACTCTCTCACCATAGAAAGGTGTTCTAGACCTTCCACTACTCCCTTCTCATTTAACGCAAGGATCGCATAAAGCTTACATCCCTTGCGCATGCTCTTTCGTAGCTGGAAGGAAGAGACGAACCTCAAGGAAACACCCTGGTTCTGACCTAAAATCACGCATCTCAATCCCTCATCATCGACCAAGATCAACCGTTTTGTCTTACAATTGAGTATCACCTCATGCTATTCTAACCAGTCCATACCGATCACGATGTCCTAAGATCCTAAGATCGTGACATACAGGTTGGCCCTAGTGACAAACTCTCCCAGGTTAAGGGTGCAGCCCATAATCTTTCCTCCAACCTTATGTTTGGCTCCCAAAGCCATCTCTACAAAGCTAAACTCATCTGGTTCGAATTCCTTTACCTTAATCCTTTTTAGCACTGCACCAGAAATGAAACTCTCGGTAGCACCGAGATATATCAAAATGATAAGGGTTTGGTTAGTGATGGTACCTAACGTCTCAAGCACATTCGATTGGTGCTCTGCCTGGTGGTTATTCACCGCTGCATGAATCCGATGGGCCTTGCCCAAAACTCCCATGGTAGTGAGTCTGACTGATCCATATGCTTCTGCCCTTTCCTCTGGGCAGCAATGTTGGTAATGTGGCTCCCCGCAATCCAACACATTTTCTTCGATTCAATATTCTTGGTACCTGAAGTAGAAGGTGAATTCTAACAATAAGGCCAAACTCGAACTTCTTGACGCTAAGTTTCTGGGTAATTTGATGTGAAGCACACAGAAACAACTCCAAAACGAGCCTCATACTCGAGCACCATCTGACTACCTTGTCACAAGGCATCGAACTCGTTGAGATGATGCTCAATGAATTCCTCAAAAATTACCTCTCTTAGAACTATTCCTCGAACAGTTCGCATGACACGTCATTGACGACCATGTTCAATTGTGGAAGGAGCATCTTCCACCAAAGAAGAGCACTCCCCTTCAATTGGAAGATCACCATGCAGACCTTCTTGTTGGAGGTATAGTCGTGAAGTGCAAGGCACATCGCCATATTCTCCAATCATGCCTCGATGGCTACGTCATCCAAGGCACCAAAGAAATTGGGAAACTTGACCTTCTCGAGTTCTTGGTGAAAGCTAATGGTACTGACAGGGGTGCGCTACAGACCCTCAGGGGTATAGGTGCCCCGACCTCATCTCGGTACAGAAGGTGCGTCAAGGACTCTGACCATCTCTGGAAGGACCCTGGTCAAACGATCATCATCCCTTACAACAATTGAATCCAGCCCAAGGGATTTTTCCTCCCCCATGGGGTTAGACTCCGAGGGTGCAGGCACTTCTGGAGGCGTCGCACCTCCTTCCATGGCACCATGCCACAACCTATGTGGCATCCTCTAATTGAGATCACCACCTGGATACATTAAGGTTTTAATTAGCTATAGGTTAAAAACTCAAAGGTTTACTGTAGTGGGAATCTTGACGATCCACAGTCGCAAGGTTGAAGCCGCTCTGATACCATATGTAATGCTCCCTCAGCCATTATGACTAACAATGAAGAAAAAGTGAAAATTTTGTTTTCTTTATTTTAGGAAGGGAGGCAATGAAAACAATAGTTGAACCACCCAATCCTGACGACGAACACACACGTGTAGATAAGGCAACAAGTAACAGTGACTCAATGCACTAGCACAACGATCAACTGGGCGAATCATGCGTAAATCACAAGAGGGGAGCGACTACCTGTCCGACACAACACAACAACGCCTACAGGCTAAGGACAATCATCACAATCCTGACACAATGGCCTTGATGACCAGTGCTAGAACCTCTATGGCATGAAAAACCCATATGCATGAGGGCGTTACAACCCAAACACTAAGTACCATTTACAAATCACCTGAAGGTGCAAAGTTATGCCAATGCATCAACAATGATCTTATCATGAGGCAACTACAACGTTTATTATACCAGGAACCTTCAAGTTCCTGAAACAAAAATTTACAAGTATAGAATTCATTGAGGTAAAGGGTTAATACTTATTAATTATTATATAACGGTTAAATTAACTATTTCAAATCTGACCAACTTATCTATTATTATTATCACTTAACTTTAAAATTAGAAGAAGAGTTGGTTAAACCAAAACCTTCCAAGTTACTTAAATAATGTCGGGCTCCAATCCCCAATCCATCATGTATGCTTACACTAACTATCTATCATTATGCAATTTGACAACCTAACTCCTTGAGGTGAAATGAATAACTAACTAGGTAAAACATAAGACCCTTCAAGTTAAAAAAATAATTTCATAAGCAAAATTTGTTTTCAATACTAAACAACTCCTGTACACAACTAGACCTTGATGCATAACCCAGACTTGCTAAATTTTAAAAATCTTTTAAAACTGAAAACCAGAGAGAATATATCAATATAATGGAATCGCAGTGATATCACTCAGTTATATCATTGCCTTTAAGAAGGTTTAGCAAAACATTAAAAGAAATTGCAAGGGGTTAAATATGCATGGTCTCGGATGTCTTAAGGGATGGAAACACAATCTAAACCAAGGATATCCACATTGTCTATTAACACATGTGATGGTTGTTTATAAAAACTACTGAGCAAATAAACAACCATATGTCTATTAAAAAGCGTATTAATGTGCTCTATAAATATTCCATCGCAGTCAATTAATAAACCAATAAATTAGTTGTCCTAGCCATGCTAACATGCCCTCTAGAAGCACAGGCTAGCGATTTATAGCACACTGGTCTTTAAATGCATTAAGGTTGTCCTCTAAGGCTACCTATCATAATGTAGTGGCTGTTGTTAAGGGTCTTAAGCGCAGAGATTGAAATGATAATCAATTGCTGTCAAAATTATTAAATCGTTGTCAAATCTAAACACAAAAACACTCTCTCATCCACCTATAAACTCATGCTGTTAATCGCATGTAAACACGCTATCATCACATCAACACTAAAAAAAATGCAGTTATCAAATGATGGCCTGAACGCGCGGTCTATTATCAGATGGGATATTCAGTCTAATAAATAAAACTTTCTATCTATAGTAAATTTGTTGTCATCTTATTTATATAGGGGTTGACAAAAGGAACAAAAATTTTCATTGCTTTAATAAAATCTATGTAAAGAAAAATCACTATATGGTAAAATCGTTGTCTACACAACTACTGGATGAAGACACAGTCAACCACAGTAGGGATAACACCATACATGATAACACCAATGATGATTTTCCTACAAGAACGTTGAGTATACAATCGTTATCAATCGATGGATAACTGTTGTCATGCACAACCATCATGCATTGAAATCGTTGTCCCAAGGCGTGGGTAAGATTCGTAGAAAAAAACAATCAATTTCTCAGTCCATTAGTAGATCCACAGTCTCTATTATAAGGGGAACACAAACCTATCAAACATAGACGTAGGCCCCCAATAAATTCGTAGACAGGTATATATGTTCGTTGTCACAACCAATAGCTGTAAATTTCCCAATGCTACCTATTAAATAAAATATTGTTGAAATAAAAGATATGGCTGGTAGATACGATTGCCATCTATTAAAATGATACGGCTGTAGATTAATGGTATCGCTACACTATACATTAAAAATTCGTTGCACAAATAATGCTGGCCATACTCACCGTAAGAGGTGTGTAAGCGAACTGCAATGTAACAAATGAACATTGTTGTGCAATAAGTGTAATGAAGGTTAATATCACAGGGAAAAATCACCATCAAATTATAATGGAAACACATAGTATATTCTCCATTCACCATCAACTATTATTTAAAACAAAGAGTGCATTCGCCATCAATTGAATTAAAACACAGAGTACATTCTCCAACAATTACATTAAAACGCAGACTAATTATGGGTTCACACGCATTTGATCAAGAGTAAGTCCGATGCCTATCATTGTGTGATGTCGCTGACTTCCACAGGTTCTAAATAACTCAGTCCAAATACTTTAAAAACTGTCAATCGAGTCAAATTAAAGTGCAGAGGTAAAATCACAGGCCATAGGTGTGAAAACGTAAGATAAAATTTGCACAGTAAAGGAAGACCAGATGTATAAAAACCACACAATAAATTTGTTGGTAAAATCATTAAAAATGCTGACGACATCCATTTAAAAATGCAGAGATCAGTTCATTAAATTGCAAATATCATTTCATCAAACACAGAGGGTAATAAGTGGATCATAGAAGGAAGGATAACAATCATAGAAGTACTCATTCGCAAAAGGAGCAAGGCAATCCATCAATCAGAAACTATCGACAAGGGTAGATAGCTGGGCAAGAATCCTTTGCTCATCATCCACGCACAAAAAAGCATGGCATTAGAATCTATAGGTTGATGTGCACCGAAGTGACGACCGTCGATTTGGCTCCTGGCCGACTGCTCAGGCGTGGAATGACAAACTAGGGATGAGGTTGAAGACCAGGCATAAACTCTTCACAAAAATCAATTTAAAACCAACAGGAAAGTCACAACATCAAGGATTGAATGCCAAGGGAATCAAGTCAAGCAACGAGCTTAAGGCTATGGGAATTTAAGTTCTTGATTAAACTGCTAAGTCAAACACCTTCTTTACACAGTTAAAAAAAATACAGAAATGAAAGCGTAAGGTCTATAATATTCTATCACGTGGAATCAAAGTAAGTGTATCATAGCCCAAGTCATCCACTCTGAGTCATTGTCCCACGTGCTCCATGCAGCGCTCGCTTGCCAACTGATGAGACTTCACCGATACTTCCTAGCCAATGCTAGGGGTACTCTTCTTCCCCCTTAGCCCCCCAAGCCGAAAAGGGGCCATGCAAACTGAACCAGAGATTAGCTATCTCCCAGATTGCCTTGCAAGGCCGAGCTACCACTCCTCACCGAGCTGGGAATCCCAACTCCCATAAGCTAACTTAGTCAAGTCTAAAATTCTGCAGCGTAACGTTACGCATCACAGAGGAGATCCATCATCCTCCTCCTCCCTCCTTTATATAGATTTTCTAAGTCATTTACTTTCCCAAATTACCATTTAATTTATTGTTCAATAATTTAATTCATAAAAATCCTCTCCATACATGTGTCACCCATCCCCTTCATTGCACCATAATTAATTTAATTAATTAATTAATTACTCCTATTTCCCTCACCCACCTAAAAACATTCCTAGAATTTCTCCTAGGTGTCCCCATATTCCCTTACACATTTTAATGACTTACCCCCTTACTAATTTACTAGTTGAGTTCAATTTAGAAAGTTCTTAAATGCAAGATACCTTACTAAGTTAGTCATTCTGSTTTTTYTTTCCTTATGTTTCCCTTTCTCTTTATGTTTCCCCCTTTTTCCTYAGTTTCCTAATTCTTTTAAATTTCCCTCTTTCCCTTTTCATTTAAAACTCAAATTGGCAAGTGTAGAAAATTACCTTTTTCCCCTTTCTCTTTTTAATTAATAAATTTTTAATTAGCATATGTAACAAAACAATTATTTCTCCTTTTTCCCCTTTTTTAAATTTTATCCCCCAAAAGATTTTTATAAATTAATTGAATTGCTTACCCCCTTCTCGTCACATGATTCATTATTATTATTATTATTATTTATTTATTTTTATTTTTATTTTTAATTTTATATAAATATATATTTTTTATCACAAGTATCACTTAGACCTAGATTTTATTTTCCTAGGCTCGACGACATTTTATTAGGGAAATTGTTTTAAATCTTTCTCATCACCTCATTCGTTCTAATGCCATCTAGGTTTATTCATTTATTAATTAACAATGCGACGTGCCCTTCAGGACACACTAGGTGCTCTAAGGGTGCCACTCGCCTCCTTTTGTTTCCCTTGCACGATGTGCCCTTCAGGACGCACTACGTGCTCCAAGGGTGACACTCGACTCATCCTGTTTTTCTTGCGCGATGTTCCCTTCAAGACACACCACATGCTCCAAGGGTGCCACTCACCTCATCTCATTTTTCTTGTGCAATGTGCCCTTCAGTATGCACCACATGCTCCAAGGGTGCCACTCACCTCTTGACTAAGTTGGTAGACATCAAAAACCCCTGGAGTCAATACTTCGTAAGGTGATCTTGTGGGAGACTAAGGGCCTCTAAGGAATAAGGCCCCTGCCATATTGTGCACCCCTTAGAATAATTGTGAGTGACTGTCGCAGTCTTCCCTCATGACATTGTGGGTCTTCTCGAACTAGGTAGTCGTTAACCTACAGTTCGAGCCATAGAGGGAGTGCTAGTAGGTTGTGGTAGGGTTGTTGTCCACACCTCTCCCTCAACGTCTCTACTAGTCGTGCGTGACCCCTCTACTCCACATGTGAGTCTATTCGGAAAACTATCGTCAAGCTGCATCATCAACGAATCATGTCAGAAATAATATCCATAATCATATCATCTAATCAGATGCACAAATGTCATATATACAACAATCAAACCCCAATAGTCCACTCCCCGACTCGATCCAGAGTCCAAGGGGTTTCATCGATGCCTCTACATCCTCAAGGTCCAAAATCCTGCACAGTTAGGAAAACCGAGTCAATAGCACCTGTCTATGTCAATACAACAAAATAACATGTCATCAATCCATAACGACTCATAATCATAATCAAAATCCCAATAGTATAATAATTTGGATCACTTTCAAGCAAGTGTCCTCAAAGAATAAGTTCGCTTAGTGTGCACAATAGCGGGATGTTACATCCACACTCCCCTAGATGTGTGATGACTAATGCTAGTTTTCTACTAGAGATGTTAGGTCGAAAGGTTTGATGCTTTCACATTTCGATTATATCTAGAGTTAGTTCAATATAGTCGAAACTCCAACATATTTCAACAAAGTAAGGGATGGGAGAGGCAAGATGGAATTAAGGGTTTAATGGGAGCCTAGGGATTCTAAGTCAATTGAGGATCACATTTGGGATTCGATATGCCATTCCTTGTTTCCTCACACAGTTCATACCATGTTTAAATTATAATAATTCAATTTTAAAGATGGATGAATGATGAATTATTACTCTTTCCTTAATGAGGATTATTTGAAGTTTGATTTACTTTATTTATTTGTATGCATGATTATTTGTGAACATTTTAAAAATTACATTAGGAACATCGCTTGTTATTATCGTCTACGTGTGGGATATGTGTGTGCTAGCTATGCCTAAATATCCAACACACATACAATATTATGGTTCAATAAACACATTAGTTACCAATGTCTAGGTTATTAATGAATGAATTAATAAGTTGTCAATTTGAAGTTATATTATATGAATATAAATATCATCAATAAGATAATAATTAGTTCCCATCTATAAATATTATATGAAGTTATAATAAATGAGTATAATAATTAGTTCCTATCTAAGACTCTTCTATTTCTATATTAGACTTTATTATCCAAAATGAACTATTTGTTATAATTATTCCTTTAGTCAAAGGGTCACTACAATTGGAAAAGGCCACCAAAGTGGGAGACTGGTTCCTTTTTGAGGAGTTTACAATGATAAGAGTCTATGGTTTGGAAGAGAAGTCATATCAAAAGTGAGTGTTGAATTTTTTAGATAAGCCATATCAAGAGACTGAAAAAAGGTGAAATTCATTCAGTTACTGACTAAAAATCCAAGCATATTAAATTAAATATTGATCGGATGAATTTCAAGGAAAAACCAAATCTACACAAGTAGGCGCAAAGACTAAACATTCAACCATGAATCAATCAACTCAGAGATAAATAAGGGATAGACAACAGAGAAAATTCTTATCCTTCATTCATCATCCATGCACAGAAAAGCAGGGCATTTAAATCTATAGGTCTTTAAACACCGAAGTGACGACCGTCAATTCGGCTCTTGGCCGACTGCTTAGGCATAGACTGATGACTAAAGGGATAAGGGACGAAAGATAAAAACAAAATCTTTTCATAATAATAAATAAAACCCACACAGATAAGTCATTGAAATCAGAAGTTTGGTTCGCCAAGGGACTATCATTCAACTCAGAGGTTTATCATTCACAATGCATAGTCTATCAATAAAAATGCATAGATGTACCCAAGTTCAAGAAATTAAAAACGCAGAGATAAATCGAAGTTTTAATCAATCAATCCGCAGAGGTACTTGCTCATAAGAAGGCACAAAGACTAGACATTCAACCATGAATCAATCAACTCAAAGATAAGTAAGGGGTCCATAGACAACATGCAAAATTCTTATCCTTCACTCATCATCCATGCACAGAAAAGAAGGGCATTTGAATCTATAGGTATTTAAACATCGAAGTGACGACCGTCGATTCATCTCCTGGACGACTTCTGAGGCATGGACTGATGACTAAAGGGATAAGTGACAAAAGATAAAACAACAATCTTTTCATAATAATCAATAAAACCCACACATAGAAGTCATTGAAATCAGAAGTTGGGTTCACCAAGGGAAATCAATTCAAAAAACAATGATGGGATGGGAGATGCAAGATGGAATTAAGGGTTTAAAAGGACCTAGGTGATTCCAAGTCAATTGAGGATCACATTTGGGATTCAATTTGTGATTCCTTGTTTCCTCACATAGTTCCTACCATGTTTAAATTATAATAATTCAATTTTAAAGATGGATGAATGTTGAATTATTACTCTTTCTTTAATGAGGATTATTTAAAGTTTGATTTACTTTATTTATTTGTATGCATGATTAGTTGTGAACATTTTTAAAATATGCATTAGTAACATCACTTGTTATTATCGTCTACGTGTGGGATATGTGTGTGCTAGCTATGCCTAAATATCCAACACACATACAATATTATGGTTCAATAAACACATTAGTTACTAATGTCTAGGTTATTA
>JZKD02S1768501.1:115717-151354 GCA_000966675.3 Picea glauca | reverse complement strand
CCCATATTTTTTTTATCATACCCACTAAATTAAAATGCATGCATCATGCTAAAAATGCCCATTCCAACAACATTTATGATAAACATAAATGCATCTAATTATACATAAACATAGCAGCATACAAATATTCAAGAACACATAGTTTATGCAAAACAATTTAAACCCGGAAATAAAAATAATGAACATAGATAAAACACTTATATTTTTAATCAAATGTGCAACCAACTATAGAGAATGGAAATTCCACCCAACCATAGCCTTTCTACTCCAAATATTAGCAGGAATTCACTCCAAAGTGGGGATAGGAATCCACAAAAAATGGTGTCTCTATTGTCCACTCGCATCCCAATACAACCCACAACAAGATAATTTTTTTGTATCCATCCCAATCCACCATCCCTCTTCTCCTCAACCTGCACAACCCAATGAATGTGATCTACCTTCTCTGTACACAGTCCCTTAGGCCTTTCCACTTCCCTCCGGGGCTCTAGCATAAGTTGGCTAGGAATATCTCTTGTTGGGGACTTTAGGGACTTACAACTACAATAGGAAACTCTTAGTGACAACTCATTTTCTTTGTGGTAATTTATTACACATGAATATCTTATATAGGCCTAACAACCTACTTATTCATGTAATTACAAATTAAATAATATGCCAACAAATGCCACTATGGTTTTCTTAAAGCTCCAACACTCAATACACTCTTGATGTCCCAAAAAATGCTTGTAAAAACTACTCGCAATACCCATTCAAATTTCCCTTTTACCCATGCACGTTGGCTCTCACATTCCCTAATGTTGATTGTACACTACCCCATGATCTCAATAACTATGTGAGGTGACTTTTCACACCAACCCTCTTACATGTATTCAATGATTGGGGCTTTGATACACTCAAAAGGAAAATAGAAGGTTCATACAAAATAATAATTTTAGAAATGTTTCTTGGGATTATTACACATGGGTAATTCCCCCTCCTTGGACCCCCCCTCTCTTGTGGAACTTTATCCCCCATGACTCCATATGTTTCTATCTTCAACCAACGATACATTTTATTTTATTATTTTGATATACAATGTTTACATATTACATCACTTGGCCTATGACCATACATTGTATTTACATGATACATCGCTAAATTGGGGGTTAAAAACATGGATGTTACATTTCCATATTCCTACAATTTTTGCATCATCCTTGGTGTACATCACCATACCTATATATATGTACAAACTTTTACATCATAGTACTTGATACTTTCACAAGTTCACAACTCCTGCAACAATTCCAACCATCAATATGTTGTTCTCATCAACCTACACAACCCACGAAAGTCTACCCCCTTCTCAACGCTATATTCCTTCAAATTGTACCATTTTCCTTCCAAGGCTCCACCAAAATCATACATGAAGTTTGGATTTGTGGCTCTAGGAACTCTAACTTCCAAAATGGAACCTTGCACACTTATACACAACAATGTACATTCATTTTTCTTCAAAATTTGAAAAAATGTATGGGTACTCCTACATGGTCTCCTCGTTCTCCCACATGGAATCTTCGGGACCATAACAATTCCATTGAACCTTTACTAGGATGATGGGTTTGTTCCTAAGAACTTTGAATTTCTAGTCTAGGATGCACACTAGTTCCACCCAAAAGGCCCCTTCTTGCTCCACATGGATCACACTCCAATAAATTACATGGTTAGGATCAGGCACATATTTCTTCAATAAAAATACATGAAACACATTATGAATTCTCATGGATGCAGGAAATAAAATCATGTATGAAATTGGGTCTATCTTCTCTATAAATTCAAATGTCCCACAGTATCTTTCTTCCAATTTTTGGCAACTTCCTAATCTTAGCGAGCTCCTTTTAGCCTTTACTTTTAAAAAAATATTGTTACAAGGGAAAAACTCTCTATGGCCAAGGGTAAACCACAACAGATAAATATGACTACAGAAATCAACTCAATTCCAACATGTGCTATATAAACTAATATGCAATATGAGAAAGGAGCCTACCTTGATCCAATCATTTGATGACGTTCCACCGTTGAGCACTTTGACCCAAAGCTTTACAACTGCAAGAAGTTCTCAACAAATAAACGATGCAAGTATATAGTGACAATATATAAAATGAGTTAGCATATCAGATAGAACAATCCATTAATAAACATTACAAACATGCCCATGGATAATAATCATATATTTGCAAGATATCGATAGGACATGAAAGAGTATTTCTATTAATAATTGATCAACAGAAGTATCGACATTACAGAATTCTGTGTCGGCACGGTTCGAAACCAAGAAACCAAGTTCCTTCCAGCTGGGTCTCCACCACTTCAATCCTCCACCAAAGGCAAGCTCATAGGAAAGAGGCAATGAGGTCCTCTCAACAATAAGGGAAGAGCTTGGGGGCTGAACATTGTGTTCAGACTTGAGGGACAAAGGGATGCAGACTCAATATGAAGTAATTTCTCCAGAGTAACTTTGCTCTCAAAGTTGAATGCTTTCTCCTCTTTTTCCATAGCTCGAAATTGTGCTCTTATAGCCTCCAGAATGAAACTGAAGGGCTGATTCAGAACATTTCTAGTATATGGAAGGCCAAATATTAGAGATTTTTAGTCGTGACATGGAAACCCAAGCTCATTTTGTATTTTTTGGAAAAAATCTCAATATACGCGAGATGTAGTGGAGTAGCAAGCATTTACGCATCTTGAAAAGAAGTTAGGGAGTGTATATGTGGAAAATATATATATTTTTAGCTATGGATTTATCAAAAAGGGATGATAAGTCTGCATAGGGAAATGGAAAAAGGCCCTCTGTGCAAGATAGAAATGGTGAGGCAAATCTTTCTATAATAGATTCCCCCTAATGTGTGAGATCAGAGGTGTATCTGCGATGGTCGAAATACATTATAAATAACCCAAAAGTGGAGTGGTAGAGAACCAGTTGAACGAACTCGATTGCTCATTACATTATGTATTAACTTTTCATACATGGCTGCCAAGAATACAATGTGGATCCATGTGGAGAATATACCAAACAAGTGTTCATGGCCATGAATAGGCAAATATAAATGCATTTACATGCCAAGAGCTATCATAGTCATGAACAAGGCCCAGTGAAATTTAGTCTCAAAAATCAATCTGAAGATGTCTGTAAACCATGGAGTATAATCTGATCTCCCATGATCACTGAAGTCAAATAGGTACTGGTCCAATGAAATGGAAGAAACAACTTAGGAAAGCTGCAGCTACAAAGTGATGTCTTCAATTCTTCAATTCAATCCGCCAATGGTGCAAGTCTACATCATGTGAATAAATGAGTTAAGGTCAAACACAATGAGACATCGTTTGATTACCGACCATTGAGGTATACCGTTAACAAATTTGAGACAGCCTACCAATGATGAAAGTAGGTATCAAGGCACCGAGTACATCTCTACAAATCTGAATAAAGGAGATGGTGTCGAACACTTGAGAGATCCATTGATCATGAGACATTGATGTATTCCCATCTGTCAATGGTGAGAGAGCCTGCCACTAATGACTGCAAGCCTCAAGGTACTCATAAAACTCTAGGTGTCGTATCCAAAATACATGAGATGAAGTCAATGGAAAGAGACCCACTGAAAGGAGAGCATTAAGGCATCTCTTATCAGTCAGCATGAGGAACAAAGCAGGGGCTTCATGATTTGGTGGAGATCGGACGAAGAACATGTTAACGAACTAACGACCCTGTGAGTCTCTCGAGTGTGCCAAATGCATTCGGGACACGAAAAAGACCTTCTGAATAGCAGCCAATGATTAAAACTGCTGACAAAGGTGAGGAAACCACCAATAAGGCTAATGGCATCCAAGACACTGCATGAATCCCAATGCGTGAATAGATGTTTTTCTGTCGAACACAAGGGAAACTACCTAGTCAACGACCCATGATGAAATGTCGATTGTTGGGTTCAAGGTGACCTACCAATGATGAAAGTAGGGCCAGGGTGCATCATAAGACCAAAGTATTATGTGATTCTGAGACAAACTGAAGGTATGGCTGACATGCAAAGTCAAGTTTTCTGAAGAGTGGCCGACATAGGTTGATAGACTTCCTTTGAACAAGAGCATGAGACATATAGTGGACTCTGACAACATAGGCTTAATGATGTGACAATTAGATGTAGGAGGCATCCATAATGTTCTCTATAGTGACTGGAAGATTAACCAGTTGGTAGAGAAAATTTTGTAACGAGATCAGCTTCCTAAGGCCATGCTAAACCCAAAATTATGATGACGCAAGGACTCAATAACTTTGTGCTTTGTTCAAAGGTGACACGACTACTGCCAATTACAATATAGTACTCCCTTCCCACCCATATTTTTTTGTTTTTTCATAACAAATGAATGTTATGATACAGTGGAGGGAATGAGTGTCGCAAGTAAGAAAAACTAGTTCCAGCAGTGGAACATACCTATGCTCAATGCAAGGAAATGCATGCAGGAGATGGACACTAGAGGTGATGTTCCCTCCAGGGTATAGGGTGTCAAATTACGAAGAATAAAAAAAAGGCTCTTCTTGGTTGAGGATGCAAACTGCTTAGGCAACGGTTTATAACGCAAAGTGAGAATCGGCTAAAGGCTCAATACTGCAAGCGAGTGCATGGGATGCAATCACAACTTAACACCAAAAAAAGTCCTTTTTTTATATCTTTTAGTCTACTTGGTGTGAAAAAGGGGTAAACTTGTGCCAAATAGATGTCTTTTCAAATCCAATTTACAAGTGTGAAAAAGACAAGTTCACTCGGCAATCCTTTTTATTTTTGAGCGAGTTGGAAAAGAGCTTAAATAGGACTCATGATCTTTCAAATCCAATTTTAATGAGTGTGAAAAGGGACAAATCACTCGGTGATATTTTCAATTTTTTATAATGAGTCGAAAAAGAGCTTAACTAAGACTTGTGTTTTGGGAGTCCGCGAGTAATATGGCCATGTGTGCATGAATGAGAAATGAGGCTCATTGTAACGTCATTTATTGAATTCTAATGGACTCCCAGTCCTAAGGAAAAATCTCAGCATGGGAAACAAATGACAATGAGGTTCTAACTAGGGTACCCATGTTTGGTAAGTCTCTACAATTTATTAATGATGCAATGATAGCATATGGAGGTTAATGCATCGTAATAAATGGGTTCGTACCTAAGGCATTAAAAAGTGGTTATTGAAGGAAAATGCAAAGATGCACGATGTAGTGAATACCTATCCTATATGTTAGGTTATGAATATACCTGGCTGAGGAGATGAACAGCCAACCACGACGTTGAAATCTGTAAGAAAATTGAGTTGAAACTACAAGAACCAGCTTAAAACCATTTTGAATTAGTCCATTAGACAAAAAAATAGCATAAAACTATATTAAATGGGTAAAAAAGTTTTATAAATAGTAATAAAATCAAAATTTACTATGTCATTTTCATTTTCACCCAAAATGGTACAATTTGGACTAATATACCTCTAGAATTCAAACGACGATTGTGGGAGAAATAGGCAATGGAATCGCAAACCGACTGGACCAATTAACTCTTCATCCCATCCTCTTCAAATTCAATGGTTTACAATTTTGAACTAGGCTCAATTTTTTTATTTTTTAAGGGCGCAAATTGAGTTTTTCAGTATACGTGGGTTTCTACTAATATGTTGCGTATACGACCAGATATACGCCCTTGTGTGAACTACGATGGGTGTATATAATGCCCTACCTGTGATTGTTCTTGGATAAATCATGTATACGTGCAAAAAAAGGAAAAAAATAAGTTTCTAACTCAAAAATTGATCTGTTTTTTGCAGAATGGTGTTGGAGTGGAGGGAGAGAGAGCATGAGGAGGTAGATGCAGCAGTGGATAGGGATCTGGTGGCTCAAGAAGCATTAAAAAGATGTGTTCTATATAATTTTTGGGCTCTCAAAGGAATGAGGGCCCATGTGAGGTTATTGGAAATGTTGGTGGGCTATTGGGATCCAGATAGTGAGAGATTTATCCTTGATGGAAAACCATTAAGGATCGAAGTAGAGGACATATACTTCTTGACAGGACTTTCACACCGAGGAGAGTTCATGGACCTCAAGTCACGCGGGGCTGGGAGTGGGATGAAGGTCGAACAATACATCAAGTCCCACTGTGTTGTAGGGACTCCCATGGTAGGAAGTCAAATCCTTATCCAGCCCATAGGTAACCTCATCCTGAAGATTATTGTGCTCGTGCTTACTAGGATCATAGTATCGGCCTCGTCACATCAAGCATCGAGACTTCTTATGTTTTACTCATTGGAGTTTGCGAGACCTACCATGTACGATTGGTGTACCTCACTGCTGACCAATATGAAAGGTCAGCTGACAGAGTGCAATCAGGGGGCAAAGCGAAACTTCGGGTTTGCCTCTATCCTTTGTAGCTTCTTTTTCAAGCGGATCCCAAGCCCGGGACCTAGAGTGGAGATCATTCCTAGAGGGCCACGTGATCTAGCTATGGCGCGATGGATCGAGGTCATGAGACGACAAGGGGGAGGTAGGGTGGCAACACCCTACAACAATGATTTTTTCTTCTGGTGGAGGAGAAAAATCATAGCTCTGGATGACTATCCCTATGTGGGAATTGATTTCAAAGGTGATCTTGATATGTCGCTTCCACCAAGAGCCACCTACAGTGCCATAGGTAAACAATATTTTTTTATATATTTCATTTTTTGTATTTTTGTATTTAAAAGAACAAAAATAATTTTTTTTGGATGGTGTTTTTTAAATATTAACTCGATACTTGTGTGGTTGTAGATGTGGGTCCGCAATGGCCAAAGGTATTCCTACGACATAGGTGGAGGCACCGAGGATATGAGGCAGTGGGAGGAGGGGTGGAGAGAGTCCTTCAGAACGTGCAAGGAAACCTGTCACATTTGACAAAAAGGATTCCTATGGTTCAGGTGGAGGATCTACCTGAAGCCATGCAAAGGCAGGTTTTTGGTGTATCTAGAGCATGGGTATGACTCTTCTGGTGTCTCACCAATGCTGTGGTTTTCTATCACAAGACTCATTTGGTGCCACAGGCGCACATGTCTTGGGACATGTATATCGGCTATATATATATTTTTGAGGGTTTTAGCCCTAATTTTGTAATATAAAACACCATATTTTTTGGAAATATATATAAAGAGGGATCTTCAGCTATACTTATATCTTACAATGTGTATATTGATTTAATGGTTTTCTTTTCTTTATTAATGTGAGAAATTCCAATTCAAAACATAATTAGCGTGGGCATCGAATACATGATTAACACTTCTAGGAATGTGAAAGTATGTAATAAAATAAAATTGTCGTTCTAAAAGACGTACCCATAGGAATCGACGGAGTAACATCGAATCACACACACAGTAACAACCATTCAACTGACATATGATTAACTGAGAATCCAGGCACACCTCTATAGAGCGAATACCATGTGAGATAGCATCGCGCAATAATTCTATGACGACGTTGTATTCAGCCACATTATTGGTGGATGGCCCTAGGCATACGCCACCTGAAGACACCAGCAGACCCTCGGGCAAGTAAATCACCCAACCGACAGAAGATAAGTTCCATGTATGACGACTGGCTCCATCTGCGAATCCTATGTAGACCAAAGACTTCGTTGACATCTGCCAACCAAAGGGAAAACTCGATAAGCAAGCCAAAGACAAAAAGAAAAAGGGGAAAATGTGTATATACACTAAATTTACATTAGTATACAAAGGGTTTCGCCCAAGCCCAGGGCTCAAGTGTAATAAATTTTTAAATAGAGCCCATTTCTGGGCTCATCCAATTTATTCCATTCATAATATTCCAATTCATAGGCTCCTTTTTCTAGAACACGTCGCACGATATAAGAACTGTGCCACATGGATTTAAACTTTCCTGCCCCTAGCGGTTCTTTTTCTTGGTCATACAAGAGGACCAAGTCACCCTCAGCATACAACTAGGGACAGAGAGACTTATCATACTGAAACTTGACATATTTCTTGTTTTCCTCGATATCCATAAAGGAATCCCGATGTTTCTCGTCAAGACTCTCTAGGTGTACTAGGCGTCACTATAAATATGAAGTGTCAGGTAGGAGATCAACTGCCAATTTGAGAGAAGGGATTTCACATTCAATGGGAAGTATCGACTCCACACTGTGTACTAACTGAAAAGGAGAAAAATCGGTGGCAGTCTTAATCGAGGTTTGGTATGCCCAAAGTGTGGGATATAGCATGATGTGCCAGTTGGAATTGCTTCAGCTGACAGTTTTTTGGAAGATGGTCTTGAGAGACTTGTTGACGAACTCTATGCCCTCTACTTGCCCATTTTCTTGGGGGTAATAAGGAGAGGAGTGATCATGTTTAAAACCCATCTTAGATGCTAGTTCTATCATCATTTCATTTTGAAAATGAATGCCATGATCAATGACAATCTCACTCGGGATACCGAATCGGGCGATAATTTGGTTGAATACGAAAAAATTTGTAGTCTTCCCATCGTATTTCACGGTAGGCATGGCTTCGACCCACTCGGTGAAGTAGTCGACAACCACGATAATGTGTTGATTCCTCCCAACTGAAGTTCGGTTGCAATCAATAAAATCTACTCCCCACTTGGTGAAGGGACCGACGCTAATGATTGGGTGATGAGGGGCTAGGTGTGAGTGCATTTTCTGAGTGAACACCTGGCAGGGGTGACACTTCTTAACCGCTTCAATACAATATTTAAATATGGTGGGCTAGAAGTAACCGACTCATAAGATTTTTTGGGCTATCGCAAGCCCAGATAGATGACCACCACAAGCCCCTTTGTGGCAATTGTTAAGGACTAACTCGACTTCCTCATGATTTAAGCAATGACGTAAGATACTATCTATTCCTTGACGATACAAAGTGTCACCGACGATTGTATACTTTTTGGCTTGGTATCTAACACATTGTCGATCATCTCATGAGAGATGTTGAGCGAACTTCAAGGTTTGAAGATATAAAACAATATCTTCATACCAGGGGTCGGACAACGAGACGAGGAAAATGTGTTCATCTGCGAACGAATCGACATGAATAACATCTTCGTCTAATCGTGGGAAATCGGATATTAACTCTGCAAAAACTAGTGATTTCTTTGACTTGGCCAAAGCAAAGTCGAGATCAAATTCTTGTAAGATGACAATCCATTTATTATATTTTCCGCCTATGATACATCTAGTGAGGAAGTATTGAAATGGATTAACATCGGCAACTATAGTAGTTTTGTAAAGAAATATATAGTGTCGTAAACGTTGGACTGCGTGGACGGTAGCCAAAGATATCTTTTCAATGTGCGAGTAATTACGTTCAGGACCGACTAAGTTTTGACTGAGATAGTAGATGACGTGCTCACAGAGCTAATCATCCTCCTGAACTAGAACCATACCAATGGTCTCTTCAAACGCGGCGATATACAACAAGTAATCTCTACTGTAATCAGGATATTTCAGTAGAGGGGCCGATACCAAGGCTTTCTTTAAAGTGTCAAAATACTATTGGGATCCCTCATTCTAGATAAATAGGGTGTCTTTCTTCAATAGGTGCATGAAACCCTTAGTGATATTGGCATAATTCACAATAAACCGACGCAAAAAGTTAGCTTTCCCTTGTAAACCTTGAAGCTGTCTAATCATGCACGGGGGAGGCAACTAAAGAATTGCCTCAACCTTAAGTTGATCTACCATGATCCTTGTATCAAAGACTAAGAATCCTAAGAGACGGCCAGATTTGAAGCAAAAGATGCATTTATGAGGATTGAGTTGGATTCTATAGTAGCGGCATCTTTCAAAAAGTAGTTGAAGGTGCGTAGCATGATCCACTCTCTTGCGAGAGTGAGCAACAAGATCATCGAGGTAAGCTTCGACTGTGTGTTTGAGATCATGAAAAGAGAAAGTCATGGCTCATTGGAAGGTTGCTCCGATTTTTTTCAGGACGAAAGGCATTTTCTGGTATGAAAACGTGCCCCAAGGACATATGAATGTCATCTTATGTTGGTCTTTGGGTTTGATCTGGATTTGGTTATAGCTTGAAAATCCATCCATAAAAGAAAATATTTTTCTTCCTGCACACTCATCGAGAATCTGATCAATGAAAGGCATGGGGAAGTTATCTTTAGAACAGGCCTTGTTCAGGTCGTGAAAGTCCATACACACGTGGATGGCTCCTTTCTTTTTATTCATAGGAACAAGGTTGGATACCCGTTCGGTCAAGAGAACCTGGTAGATAAATCCAGCATTACGTAGCTTCTCTACCTCTGCCTTAATAGCGGGGGCCTTCCTAGGATTAACAACTCTAAGACGTTGTTGAATGGGTTTAGCATCCGGGTAAGTCCTAATATCATGTTCGATAATATGGGGGTCAATCCTTGGCATCTCTTCATATGACCAAGCGAATACGTCTCGAAATTATTTGAATAGGTTGGTGTAGATCATAATCTCTTCTAGCGAACAATCTGCACCTATATTTACATTTTCGATCTTGCCAAGGGTACGAAAGATATCGATCTGGATGGTAGGAGAAAGACTCGCCATATTCCCTTTAGCGTAAATTCCATGTGTATCAAGTGGAACTATGGCGTGACCGACTATCTCACTTAGGGTAGATCTAAAATCATCTTGCTCAATTCTTTCAATACTTGGGAGAAAATAAGATTGATTATGCATATCGTTCCAAGGTCTCTCAGAAACATTCATGGCTTGAAGGATGGCTTCATCCGAAGGAAAACTCTCATACAAGAAATCATGTGAACAAGATAATGAAGTGGCCCACACGGGCCTAAAAACTGGATCCTCCTTGACCGTCTGCGAGGGAATGGGGTCGTGATCGACAAAAGAGTCAAGGATAGCTTGATATGCAATCTTTGATGTTGATAGTGGCATAGCCATGCTAGCATGTGACTGACCTTCAATCGACGAAGTCGGAGAAAGTAGGTTCTAAGGGTCACTACAATAAGAAGTGCGAAAAGGGATGGACCTCTCTACTGAAGCGGGCATACTGGACATGTTGTAAATGTGGTGAGTTGGTGTCGAGAAGTCAAAAGTGCCCATGAGGGAAGAATACATTCCGACACCGATATTCTCAGTTGCGGACTGAGAATTGTCAACCACAGGGATCGACGGTCCAACATATGGATTCGGGCTAGAGTACGCAAAGGATAACTGGTCGATCATCACAATCTCCCCCTGATGAGGAAAACAAAGCATGCAGAAAACATACGATACAACGACGACCATAGAATAATTCCAATTGTGACCTAGTAATAGGTTATAATCGAAAGGTGCATCCACTACCTCTACTTCCACCTCTACCGTCTTCCCAACTAACTGGACCGGAAAGGCAGGGAGAATTCCATGAGGGCGGAAGGAATGACCATCAAATGTGGTCAACATGGTTGACGACTTTGAAAGGGTTGGAGAACCGATAGCTTTCCAACAGACTAAGGACATCACGCAAGTGGCAACACCTTCATCAATGACCACTCATTTGATGGTATATATAGAATACTCCACGTGGATTTGAAAGGCCACATGGTAGGGTAAGCGAGGCTTCATGTCCATGACATCAAAATTGATGATATTCAAGCCACTAGGTTCTAGAGCTCCTAAGGAAGAGAGAAAGGCATTCCTCTGTGATGGACACGTCTGGAGTACCTCCAAAGCAGACATTGCACAAGGTGTTTGTCCTAGATCCTCAACAATAGAGTAGCTCTGGGTGGATCTAGCATTAGGGTTATGGGTAGAGTGCTTGAATACTCCTTTCGGAATACGAGGCAGTGGCTCTGGTTTCTTGATCTGTAAATTCATCTCCGGGGGTGGAGGAGGAGCTTCTAGGTTGGTACTAGCTTTTGAAGAGTCATAATCTTCAGAGCGAGCGGCTATATCAATTTTTGCATCGACCATAATGATACAAACACGATCTTCATCTTGCGGTGGTGGGTTTTGACTCCCACCAGGCACATTTTCGGCGTTCGAAGAACTCAAGAGTAAGTGTTGGTTATGAGGAAAAGGATTCGTTAGCACAACGGGCAAAATATTTAAAAGCCTCGCAGCCTCCGCAAGTTTGGGGCATAAGTGTGTAAGGTGATCATTAGTACAAAGTTTACAAGGAAAATTAACCTTATGCTTTTCTTTCTTTCCCTCTCCAGCATTATCATTCTGTTTCCCATTATTATTCTTGTCCTTGGGTTTATTCCTCCCACCTCTACGATTATTTCAACTTTTTCGTTTATTCCCATCTGGTTGTTGGTCACCATTTGGGTTTTTCGATGACTGCATGGAATGTACATCCACCGATTGGGTGGGTTTGGAGGATCCAGATGAAGCTGGTCCTCTGATAGACTTCATTGTCGATTCTGCGGACTTTACATTGGTGGACCCTACAATTCCATTGGCATGGGGCCCAGGACCCTGTCTAGGATCATGAGTTGACCGTGGTGCGTTGTGAAGAAGGCGATATAACATCCCAGACTGAGCATAGATCAAATCGAATTGTTGGGCTCTAAAAACGGCCTCCTCCTCGCCGAGGACTCCGAAAGTAGCAACGTCCTTTGAAATAGGAGCATGAAGAGACTTTACAAACCATTCTAAAAGAAAGGTCCGGGGAATGGGAGTCTTAACTAACTGTCTTCACCTACGCCATTCCTGGATATGGTTTGAAATATGAGTGTCAATACCCTGGCGTAAAGTTGACAAAATTTCAAGGCCAACATCGTAACAAATGGGTAGTTGAAAATGGTTAAGAAAGGCTAGCACTAACTGTTGAAAAGACCCATATATCCCCCTAGGTAGCTCAATATACCATTGTGATGCAATCCCGATAAGAGTGTGCTAAAACAATCGTAATATAATAGAATCATGATTCAAAGAATTCGATGAGCACCAGAGGTGAAAAGTAGTGATGTGATCACCAGGGTCCTCACCATTATTACCCTCAAACTTTGGAATGTCTGATGGAAGCTTGGTGGGGACAAGGGGCCATGTGGGATCATGACTCACTGGGTCATTCATTAGTTTAGAAAAATCTGGCAGGTTAAGAATGACTAGAAAGGGAATACGGGGTTGCGACACCTAACCCCATCCTCCTGTAAAAGATTGAGTATTAGAAGCTGTGTTCCATCCAGGATTCTGGTAAGGACCAAAACCTTGTCTAGAAGTAAAAGACCCTTCTCCAGGCGGATTTGTGAAAGATGGATTGGGCATCATTCCAGCAAGAATGTTTTGATAAGGGTTATGAAAATTGCCCCCACTTGGATTAGCTCCAAAATGAGGGTTGTTAAAACTGCCCCCAACTAGAGTAGATCCAGGTTGGGGGGTGCCCAAAACATGATACTGACCTCCTCCAGGTGGGAATCCAGAGGATTTAAGTGGATTCATTATGCCAAAAGTATTGGTCGAATTCGGCACCGAGGGGATAAGGATATAGGGTGGAACTTGTCCGTCAACTTGGTTGTTCCATCCAACCGTAGAAGGATTAGACCTAGGGTGGAGGAGGGAGACACTTCCTACATTAGGATTCGCTTGGGGAACATGAGAGCTACCAAACGAACATGGAGTGTAAGGAGGTGTAGTTCCCCCAGGTCCAAGGCTAGCATTATGGCCACCAGCTGGGATGGCAATCAAAGACTGCAAAGTGAAACCTGGCATACCATAAGAAAATGGGCTAGTAGCCATGGGGATGGTCTGAACATTGTAACTTGACGAGTGGACAAAATCCCCAAAAGGGTTAGAGGCAAGAGACACAACATTGACTACATGCCCAGCCATAGTATCGGTGTAAGCCTCAGGCACTACAACTGTAGTGGCTTCAAGTGTCGAAGGAGTTCAATTAACTGTAGTGTTATTGGGATTTGATGAACTCCCAGTGTTCTGAAGAATAGACTCAGTACTCATCCTTGTGGGATCACAAGTATGAAAAGTGGATGCGTGTTTACCACTCCTAATAACTCTACGCCTTTTAGAAGGAAATACCTCGAAAACCAGTGGTAACTGTAACAACCGACGGGACCTGTGAGAAAGTTGGTCCGACTCCACGATGACTTATGACTCTCAACAAATAAAAATATATCCTAAGGCCAACTAGTAATCAAAGAGCATACCAAAAATTCAAGCGGCCAATACACGTGCAAATGGGCTAAAGTGGCCGAGTGGCCTCCCTCCCTCCCTGACCTATGAGATACCTAAGCCAAGCAACTAATAAACCACTATATAACTGATGCACAGGCGAGAAATCGTAAGTCTGGATCACCGTATGGGAAGGGTAGCAAGGCCTGAAACCTTGAAAGGACCACCTCTCACAAAGGTGTGGGCACTAGCAAGATCCCCAAATACGAATAAATCCACATAAATATCTCTGACGTTAGGTGACTATCCAGGAGTTATCCCTTCAACTTACTTCGCGCGACCTCATGATTAACTCCAATGTGAGAGGAGCCTCTTGATATTACCAATTATACAATGGACTTCTCAACTCCATGTATCAAACACATATGTTGATCTAATTGCCTTGGAGAAGTTTACTCACAAAATCCTATTCCAAGGCACTAAATCCTAGGCTAGTTTGTGCACCCTAAAAAATAAAATTTTTATTGATCAATTTTAGTTTAAAGCATAAATTTTATTGGCTGTGATTACTCAAAAAAGGTATGGAAATGAAACTCATGGTGTTATGACTCTGCATGAAAATAAAAATGGATATAATGCAAAGCCTAACTTTAACTTTTCAGTGAATGATATGCTAAAGAAAAACAGTGCAATCTTCAATTTTAACTCTGCAACTCAGAAGTAAAATGCAATCTTTTGCTAAATTTGCTAAGCTAATGATAAAGTTTCCAAGACAAAAATACCAACCAATGCAAAATGCCTATTTTTTGTATTTTCAATATTTTAAAAAAGAAAATTCATGGACTGATAAGAAACCTGGCATATAAATTCCATTGTGTATAAAAAAAAGTAACTCAAGTAGAATACCAAGCAGCCAAGAAGACAACCCAGCTACCAAGGACAAATAAAAAATGTAAAATAAAGAGAAAGATGCCGCCAAAAATTCAACTCCCAACAGGCTTCCTGTCATTCCAGATAATCTCAACAAGCACTACAGAGACCCAAGAAGGCTCGGTAATCCTCAAAACCTACCCAACAGTCAGTAAACCAAGCAAGCAAGCAAGGGGAAGTGGTATACATGACTATTTAGGAGAACAGAGCGTATATATGCTTCTTGCGGTGAGACAACATGTGTGTATAAGCGACTGTCAAGGAAAAAAGGGCGTATATTCTTTAAAACAAGGCCATGCAAGGGTAAAAGGATGAAAACTTAGACCTAGAGTGAACAAAATTTGTCCAGCAGTGATACGACACGAAACACAAAGGAAAAAGAGCAATGTAAGAAGAAAAAGTACTTCAACCCTTAGAAGGAAGATCTATCCCCAGTGGAGTCGCCAATTCTATTACAAGGGAAAAACTCTCTATGGCCAAGGGTAAACCACAACATACATGTATGACTGCATAAATCAACTCAATTCCAACATGTTCTATATAAACTAATATGAAATACGAGGAAGGAGCCTACCTCAATCCAATCGTTTGATGACGTTCCACCATTGAGCACTTTGACCCAAAGCTTTACACCTGCAAGAAGTTCTCAACAAACAAGCAATGCAAGTATATAGTGACAATATATAAAATGAGTTAGCATATTAGATAGCACAATCCATTAATAAACATTACAAACATGCCCATGGATGATAATCATATATTTGCAAGATATCGATAGGACGGGAAAGGAGTATTTCTATTAATAATTGATCAACAAAAGTATCAATATTACAGACTTCCGTGTCGACATGGTTCGAAACCAAGAAACCAAGTTCCTTCCAGCTGGGTCTCCACCACTTCAATCCTCCACCAAAGGAAAGATCATAGGAAAGAGGCAATGAGGTCCTCTCAACAATAAGGGAAGATCTTGGGGGTTGAACACTGTGTTCAGACTTGAGGGACAAAGGGATGCAGTCTCAATATGAAGTAATTTCTCCATAGTAACTTTGCTCTCAAAGTTAAATGCTTTCTCCTCTTTTTCCATAGCTCGAAATTATGCTCTTATAGACTCCATAATGCTACTGAAGGGCCGAGTTGGAACATTTCTAGTATATGGAAGGCCAAAGATCAGAGATCTTCTGTCATGACATGGAAACCCAAGCTCATTTTGTATTTTCTGGCACAAATCCTGATATACACGAGCTGTAGTGGAGCAGCAAGCGTATACACATATTGCAAAGAAGTTAGGGAGCGTATATGTGGAAAAATATATATTTTTAGCTATGGATTTATCCAAAAGGGATGATAAGTCTGCATAGGGAAATGGAAAAAGGCCCTCTGTGCAAGATAGCAATGGTGAGGCAAATCTTGCTATAACACATATGCTCTTTGACTTTGAATTTTATGTATGTCATGCTTTTATTTGCATAAATGTTTTTCATGTCTTGTGAAACCTTTAAATTATATCCAACCTTTACCATCTTCTCTTCCATTTCCCTTAGCAATTATGGCCCAATAACTACTTTTTGTATTAGGTTATCCCAACTCACTGGCATGTTGCATTTTCTTCCATACAAGGCTTTAAATGGGCTCATATTCAATGATGCCTCGTACCCATTATTGTAAGAAAAATCCACCAAATGAATATAGTATACCCATGTAAGGTACCAAAAAGTAATATGCATATCCATAGCACAAATATTATCAAATCTTTTACCAGAAGGAAACAAAAAAATGAGGACAATACCAATAGGGACCAAAATGTTCTACCTTTATTAATTCTAGAAAGCAATTTTCACTTGCCTCTTCGATGGGAAACCTCCAATAGAGAAAAGATCAAGTGAAAATGATTTCACATGACAACCTTTCCAATGAATTCTACTTCTATGTATACTACTTCCATATTCTTGAGAACATTCTAGAGGAGCAACTTTCTAGAGGCAGTACCTTCTAGTAAGTCTTCCTACAATAGTTGTGTTGACATTATTACATAGGAATTATTTACTAATGATGTAATTTATTACATAGAAATACATATTATTCTATCTACTTGAGGGGTTAAGGAGGTTAGGGCCCTAACATGACCTCCCACTTAAATAAAAACCTTGTCCTCATTGACTAAGATGTGGTAATTGTTGCAGAATGGTGGTTGACTCCCTTGTGGCATCCTCGGGTTGTGTATCCTTCCACTGTATTAAAAATTATTGAATTGTGCGGTGATAGAGATGACACTCAAATTGGGCATGGATGACTTGTGGGTGCAACCAAATAGAATTATCTTCATCCAACTCAGGGAAACCAGTTTGGATCTAGCATTTGGATCCAATCAATTTATTTAAGCAAGAGACATGAAAAAATAAATGGAGCTTAGAGTGACTGGGAAGGGATAATTTGTAAGCCACGAGCCCCATGCACTTAATGATTGTATAGGGGCCATAAAACTTTGGAGAAAGCTTCTGGTAGTGGTATTATTTAAGGGAAGCTTTCTTATATGGTTGTAGATGAAGAAACACTTAATCCCCTTCAGAAAAATGGCATTTGGAACAACATTGATCAACTTGTTGCTTCATTCGATTATGGACATGAACAAATTTTATTTGAGAGTGTGAAGAATGTCAACTCGAACTGTAAGGGTTTTTTCCACCTCCTAGACCTTGGAGACACTAGGTAGGTAAGATAATATGGAGGAGGGATTTTTACCATAGGCCACCTCAAAGGGAATCATCTGAGTGGCACCATGGTAATCATCTAAATAATATTATTGGGATCATACATGAATCCATTACCAACTTGAGTAAATTGACCGGCCTAGACCTTTCTTTAAATAACCTCAGTGGGAGCATACCTAGTTTCATTAGCAACTTGACTTGCTTGACATACTTAAATCTGGGTTACAATGACCTCACTGGGAGCATACCTAATTCCATTGACAACTTGATTTACTTGACCGACTTATATCTGGGTTACAATGGCTTCACCGGGAGATTATTGGAAGCCATTGGTTGTTTGACCAACCTTAACTGGATTTTAATCTCTAACAATAATTTAACAGGTACTATTCAAGCAATTGGCAACTTGACCAACCTTTTTGAGCTTTCCCTCGATCACAACAATTTCACAGGTTCAATTCAAGCAATTTTCAATTTGACCAACCTCTTATGGCTTGATCTCTTTGACAATAATTTCACAGATACAATTCAAGCAATTTGCAATTTGGCCAACCTAGAATATGTTTCAGTCGATAATAACAATTTCACAGGTACAATTCCAAAAATAATAGGAAAGATAAAATATCTCATGTCACTATCAATAGCAAGAAACAATATTTCTGGTAGTATTCCTAAAAGTTTTTGTGAGTTAGTTTGTCTTGTATATTTAGATTTTTTAGAAAACATGTTACAGGGATCCATTTCTAAGTGTATTGGAAATCTTCAATATATGTCTAACTTGGTATTGAGCAACAATTTTTTTTTCTCGGTATAATACCATGAACTTTAAAGAAGTTCACCAACTTATGGAGGTTGAAGGTGTCCAACAATTTGTTTCATGGAAATTTGGAGATACTATTTCCACTTTCTATGCAAATTTTCTTTGCATATTCAAATAATTTTTCTGGGGATCTGCCACAATATTTATTCAACTGTACCCAACTTCAACTATTGGATTTAAGAATAAATGGATTCACAGGTACACTCCCTCAACACTTGGTTTTTCTTCCCAACTTACAAGTTTTAAGTATCGGTTATAATAATATCCAATGTGTTCTTCCTCAATGAATAAAAAATCTCACCAACTTGCAAGTGTTGGAATTATCCAACAATAAATTTAGTGGAAGAATACCATCCAATCTTGTCACATTACAAGGATTTCAAATTAATCGATCTTCACAACTAAGTTCAACCAAATTATATGAAGAGGTGGACATTGATATGAAATGATATCAATATACATTAAGCTATGTATTGCTGACAAATATAATGATTGACTTGTCTAGCAATAAATTTATGGGTGAAATACCTGCAAACATGGGAAATTTACATAGTTTGCGATTGTTGAATTTATCACACAACCAATTGGAAGGGAAAATCCCTAGATCTCTTGGTCAGATATCTACTTTAGAGGAGTTGGACTTGTCTGTAAATAACTTGATTGGAATAATTCCTCAACAACTATCTGAATTATCCATGTTGGGATCTTTCAACTTTTCATCTAATAACCTATGTGGGCCAATCCCAACAAGAACTCAATTTGTTGACATGTGGGATGTCATTGTATATGAAAATAATAAGTGTTTGTGTGACATTCCTTTACCACTATGCAATGAAAAGCAAGTGACACGAGTAATGGGCACTACAAAGGTTACAATAGGATCAAATTGGCTACATCAACTAGATGAGCGAGTCTTGCTATTTGCATTGGGTTTGGGAGTGGGAATTGGATTTGGTGGAGTTGTTTTTGTGATGACTACACGGGAGAAAGCTAGGCATTTGATGATGGCCCCTAATAAGAGWCCCTTCTATGGAGTGTATAGATTCCCTACATAATCTTCAAAGATGTAGAATATATAATTGATAAATAAAAAATGTAATAGTAGTTGTAAAACATTGTTTAATGTGACTCTTATTCAACTTGCTAATGAATGTGTGTTTGATAGTGTTGAAAAAGAAAACAAAAATTTATCTTTATTGTATCGTTGTAGTTTTATGGATGTGGATGAGCGAAAATTTAGAAGGCTCATAATGGATCTGGATATCTAAACAATGTTCATATGATTTGTGTATATAAATGGTCCACGTTATTCTTTTATATCTCCGATGCCTACTTGACACACATTTTTTTTTTAAATGTTAATATGATTTGTGTATATAAATGATCCATGTTACTCTTTTATATCTCCGATGCCTACTTCACACACATTGTTTTAAGTAAGACTCCCTGTTAGTCTCTGCCGAAGACTGGGACTCTAGTGTTCGCTTCAACATTGACTTTCGATTACTTTTCTTCGACTAAAGGTATTTTCTGTTTTCCTCAAAGTTATACATAGGGAAAGTAAAATAGTTATTTTTTAATAATATTTTTTTCTTTTATTAAAGATTCTATTGGCCCATAAGATGGGCCTCTTATTGCCGAACTATTTTTCAGATGTTTATATATCCTTTTCCAATGTTTACATTTGTGGAACTCTTTTTTCAAATGTTTAAGTTTACATATCTGATATCCTAAGTTTACATGATATCCTTTATATATATATATATATGATATCCTAAGTTTGCTCCCAATGTTTACATATGCATGTTTGTAATCTTAGATAATGTAAATTTATTGAATCTCTTTCACTTATGTCACTTAAGTGAGGGATATTCTTGCAAATGATCGTGTTGCAGCCACCACCTACACCTTATCGAACGAAGGTCGTCTCACCGCCTCACCACACTAACTAACTGACAAAGCTCGTTTCACCGCCTCACCGCATCAATTGACTGACAAAGCTTTAATAACAGGCCACCAACTGACTGACAAAGCTTTAATAACAAATCTTTAATAATAGTCCAATGGCTATTACTACCCTCTTTGTAGATGCGGCTTCAATGTTAGTGGTCGCGTGCATTAGAAGTAGCATAAGAAACCCACCCTCGCCACCTCTCCAACACCTCAACCACGACTCATTGTCGATATCCCTGCACAATATCCAAATATCCAAATATTTTGCTATGTTTTTTTCAAATTATTTGGAAGCCAATATTTTAACTAGGGAAAAGAAAACTATACAGATTGAATGACAAACATTCCATGACAACCTATTGCAAAAAATATTAACACTAAAAACTATGGTGGACTACTATTAAGAAAAATGACTGAACCAAGATATCCCACAAAGTAACTTCTCTTTGAGTCCTTGGGATTCATCGACAGAGAGTGCAGGGCCCAGAGTGGAGGAGGAGAGCATGTAGAAGCCTTCGATAACAAACCACACAACATGGGAATAACATATTATTCTGGTAGCGAAAAGCAATAAAAGAGCATGGCTAGGAGGTTATAATGTTGTGCAAGAGACAATACTTGAAGGTTTATAATGGCTTGAACACCTCAGAGTATTGTTACCCTTTAGGAATGTCTCTTATGCTTACCAATCACCCACGCTCTTACAACATGCAATACGCTTCCATGCTCTTACATCATCCAATACGCTTCCTCTAAGTGATTGCATGATCCAAGTGCTCCACAGTTGAGCGGAGCCATCGGTTGATTGGTTCTAAGGTAGGATGGCACCACTGCCAAAGCGAGAGCAAGCATCTAAACTAGCATCTGAGCACGTAGAGGCAAAGGTTGGTACAAAGGCATAGGTTTTATACTAGATGTATAATGTTGTAAATTCTTATCATTCCCAGTGAAAGCAGTAGAGATAGTAAATATAAAGGGAGCCATGTGCATCAGAAGCACATATAGTTTACCTCGGACCTATTATATTCAAGATGAATGTTGCAGTGGTTTCTTTGTCAATTGGCTTCATGGGGTAAGCTAGGTCTCTATCTCCATCTATAATGGGGTAACCCACATGTTCTTTATCTGTATTTGCACCATGAGAGGATGCTTCCTTTGTTGTTGATCCTGCAGTCCTGAGCGATATTAATCAAAATTGAAATTGGCATCTCTGCTATTGGTGCTTCTTCCTCTGTTGGGTTAACTGATTTGAATATAATGGGTACTTACCATGGTAATATATATATTGTAATGGAACCGACTTCCCAGGGAGCTAATGAAACTGGAGACGTTTCCACATTGTATTCTGGAGATATTCCAGAAAAGAAAAGCACCTATTAATGGCTTGACCAAAATCCTCCCACGTTTCACAGTTTGAAAGTTAGTATCCTCACCATATCGAGACCGAATAGTAGCCACTAACTTCTGCGTGATTATCCTGTTTATATAGCCTACCTCCTGTCTCCCGATCACCGGTTTATATAGCCTACCTCCTGTTTATATAGCCTACCAAAGTGCAGAGGCATGAATTGATCTTGATAATGGGGTAGCACTTAACCACATAGATGTGGTAGTTCATACAGATTTATGTATGAACTTTCTCTACACTTACTCTGCATGTAACTGTCGAATGGACCAGGCTAGACTGGCACTGTTTCTGAGCCCCTCATAACTATTTACACATACTTTCCATGCAAATTCCAAATAGACAGTGCTCGGGGACAGATGCCCTACTTTCTTGTTGAATAGTTTCTCAGTTTTAGTGCTAAAATTGTTACTTCGCAGATATACTACCAGGAACTCCATGTGCCTGAGCGGTTTTGTGGTTCCAGTGTCAACGATGCTTTCATGGTGTTGGTGTCCGTAAGCCCGCAGGTTACACAAAGACTTAAAATCAGTTAAAAAGAAGACTATGACTTGGCATATATCCAGCTAAAGATTTCATTGAGAATCAATGTTGAAAATATCTTTGAATCAAGTCAAAACAAGAACATAAGATATATGTGTAAAATCCAATACGATCACATGCAAGAGATATCTGCCACGAATTTACAGTATTGTGCCACATCGATTCAAAACGTGTTTATTTTATGAAATCATGGAGTCTAATTCACGTCATTTTTTTATTATTATTACTTAGTTTTTGTTTGTTAGTTAACTTTTAATGTTAATTCTTTTAGTTTAGTTTTCTTCATTTAGATTTTACTTTAGTTTTAATTTTATATTAGTTTAGTTATTTTGAGTTTTGATTTTAATGTAGGCTAATTTTGTTTGACTTTCATTATTTTAGTCTTAGTTGAATCTAGATTCATTATTCATTATTATTGTGGTGTTGTTATGGTAATTTGTTTTAACTTAATTTTTTTGTTTATTTATTTTTTATTAGCTTTATTTAAACGATGTAAGGAATTTCAGGTTCAATTAAATTTTATTATTTTAATGTTGTAATTGTTAATTTTGTTAGTTTAGTTTTAATATTCAGATTCAATTTCTATTTTAGAGTTTAATTTATTAAAAATAGTTTTCTTTTAGTTTTAGTTAATATGATTATATTTGTTAGTTTTTAATTTTAATTTTGTTTATTTTAGTTTAGTTTGTTTTAATTACTAATAATTTAAATATTATTATTTAGTTTGGTTTTATTATAATTAGATTTTAGTGTGTTTATTAGATTTTGATTTTTTCTAATTTGATTTTATAAGATTATATTTTGATTTTATGGTTTGGATTTGTCCATTGGAGAAGATTTGGAGGTTAAGATCCTTGAGAAAAACTAACTCTCAAATGCTATATAAGAAGCATCAAATGAATGTAAAGTGGGGTTAGGAACTTCAAGACCTTTTTGGGCTTTTGATGGGCTTTTGATTTAGTGTAATAGAAGTCTTTTTAATGTAAATATTTTTCAAAAGCAAGGAGATTCTAAGATTTTATTTTGCTAAATTATGTCTTTTCATGTAATTTGTTTCTTATGTTCTCATTAATATTTCTTCTTTTCATAGAGAGATTAATTATTCAAAGAAAATGTGCCTAATTATGTCGTTTAGATACACTGCTATGTGTCCAAAAAAAAAACCTAGCGAGTGGACAAGCACTTCTTAGCTTTTTATTCAACATGTGTTAAGGCATTTCAATCTACGTTCTATCATTTCTCAACAACCTTGGAACAAACTTGTGTGTCCCTACCTGTAAGTTCAGTATCTGAAAACTGCACTCCGCAGCGAGCGATATATCAAAAGTGATTATTATTGCAGACTGATTTCCAACTATATCAAGTGCAGGGCGATCTCTTCTCGATCTTTATGCGATAATTAAAGTTGTGCTCTCCTTCTTATATAGCAAGTCCAACAACAAAAGGTAGAGTGAACATGATAATGACCGCTCCCCACTCCAGGCGGGGTAAACATTGATGTTGATCTGGTTAATTCCTTTCCCCTTAGTCTAGGTCTTATTCTATGTGATTATTCGGCTCTTGCTACACTTTATAAGGTTATTGTTGCACATTCTTATTATGATTTTATTTATCCCGTGCCTGATCTTACCAATTCAATATGATAGACTTAGGACTGCTATACTATTCTATTGGCATGGAGATATGGTCAAAATATGAAGGCATATACTTCTCCCTTCATTCTTCATTGTCTGAAGTTTTTAATCCTTTCTGTTATGGGCTTCTCGTGCAGCAGAGTGTTGAGAACTACATTGAATTCCAAGGGCGAATGGTGCTCCTCTGTACAAGATTTGCCTTGGCTACCCATGAAATCTCAGGTTGGATTACTGTAAATCAAGGTGTGAGCAACCATGGTATTGAAAACACTTAGTAGAACACACCTAAGTGCAGCATTATATTATTCTTTGTAAACTTTTCCATTGAAGTGGACGTACTTGAAAGTGTTAGTTCCAGGCCTAATAGTACCATGATCGATCAATCAACTACTTCATCAAGAAATCATTCTTCCTAGTTTAAGAAAAACAAATAGTTTGAAATTCGACATAACAATTTGAAATTCGACGAGATTAATCAACCCTTAACCCATCTATCTCCATTGTTCCCTGTTACTGTCAGCAATGGAAAAGTTTAGACAGAAGCATTGGAGAAGTTGGTGCAGGTAGGAATCTTTGTTGGCAAAGAGATTTCATTAGGAAGCATTTCAAACATTCTCCATTTTCAAACTTGCATTTCAAACATTCTCCATTTTCAAACTTGCTCAATAGGGACTACGCTTCCATGCAACACTTGTTATTATTCAAGAACGAAGGAAATTCATTTCATGAATCTAGACTTCCTTAAAAGTAAAATAGGGAATAACTCTTTAATAAGAAGTTAAATGGATTAAAGAAATGGCTATTTTGTTTATATATCAATTGTTTTTAATGAGATATATATTATATATGATTTTCTCAAATATTAATATATTAAATCTATGTTAATAATTATATATAGTATAATCTATATTAATATTTTTTTAATTAGAGATTTAGTTTATTTAAATATCATATTTTTGTATGTAAATAACTTGAGTGGAATGATTCCTCAAATCATGTTGGAATCTTTCAACTTTTCATCCAATAATCTATGTGAGTCAATTTCAATAGGAACTCAATTTGTTGAGATGTTGGATGTCATTGTATATGAAAACAATAAGTGTTTGTGTGACAATCCTTTAATACTATGAAAGAAAAGAAAGTGACACCAGTAATAGGCACTGCATGGATTACAATAAGATTGGGTTGGTTCCTTCAAGTGGATGAACAAGTCTTGTTGATTGTATTGATGTTGGGAGTGGGAATTGGATTTGGTAGAGTTATTTTTGTGGTAATCACATGAAAGAAAGAAAGGCATTGGGCGATGTCTCTTAATAAACAACCTATCTATGATGTATATCAATTTCCTACATAATCTTCGCATACTATAGAATATATAATTAATGAATAAAAAATGTTAAACTTGTAAACCAACAACAATGTATATCAACTTCCTACATAATCTTCCCATACTATAGAATATATGATTAATGAATAAAAAATGTTAAACTTGTAAACCAACAACAATGTAGCAGTAGTAATAAAATGATGTGTTAAAAATTAAGAAAATGTATGTTTGACGGTTAACAAATTAATGCAAAGAATAGTCTTGAGAAGGAGGAGCAAAGTTCAGCAAGATTTTATCGGCTAATAAGATTTGTACATATAAAATCTAATAACACTTTAAAATTCCAAAAAAAGGGACAATAAATAACTAATACAATTTCACAATACAATGCATATAAGTCCTCCCATAAATGGAATGTATTATACTACCTCGTTGGATGACTAATTCATACACATTTTTGAAGTAATAGTTGTCGTTATTATTCGAGATTGAGAACAACAGGGAAATTTGATTTCATGAATGGTCAAACTTCTAATGAAAACTAGAGAAAAGGGATAACTCTTTTAACAAGTGTTGTGTGGCAGTGTAGTCCCTATCGGGTTGAATTGGGATAGGAAAAAGTAGCAGAGGCATATGTAAACTTCAACGAAGATGTGGCAAGCGACATGAAGCATAGGTGGTATCCATGCAGTAAATGACACATGGCCTCTAGAGCCCCATCTATTTTTTGAAAGTATATAATCTATTTTACTATGTTGAAATTTTTTGTCTATTTTGTCTATATATTAAGAAAATACAATTTTTGCATAGTGGAAGATAAAAATTTATGACGACATAAATATAAAAGGAGATAAAAAATAGTTTTATTTGAAATATATCAAAAAATAATATTGTCTGTTACATATTCTTAGAAATTTCAATGCGTTTGTCATATAGACTGGGATTGGGTCTCCCACAAACCATAATAGAAATATGTACAAGAAATAGGACTGTTGAAAGAAGAAGTGGGTGACGATAGAGTGTAATACCTAAAAATAATAAATTGAAAGGTATCAGTCTTTGGCTAGACATTTCTATTTAAAAAAATGGAATAACTGGGTTGATAAGCAAAGTAGGATGCGATCAATAGACTTACAGTGATGGTATATATGACCCCTTTTTATATTTTCTTGTTGATTCCTTTTCATTGATGTCAACGACGATTGTTGGAATTGTGGCAATTGCCTGTTGCCTTTCGTCGACGACCTTCTTCAACTCCCTTTCAAGCCATTCTTAAATGTAGAATCTCATTGGGGCAACGTTGATCTCATTCCAAATTTTTATGTTGAAGAATTCCTTTTCTAATTCCTTGAAGTCGATAGAAAGATTACGCAGAGCCTGATCAATTTCCTCATTATTTAGTGAATAGTCGACTAGCCAGTCGTCGACGTCATCTTGACCATATTCAAGGATGCTGTAAAAATTTTCCAAAGACAACGCCTTAAAAATATCAACTTGTTTATCGAAGTCTTGCTTAGTTAAGGGCAAGAAGTTGATGATTAAGTTTGGGTCTTGGAAGTCATTGGTCCTTCCAGCTAAGTTTATTCTCAACAACTTTGTGAATATTTTTTCTTTCTTTGATATGGCTTGTTCACATGACTGAACAATGAGATGTAGGTTATTCACTTTTTCTTTCCAGCATGCATTTAATTGACCGATCCGGTTTTGGATGGGAGATATTGTTGTCTTCTTCTTGTTTGTGTCATGTTGTTGACAATGGTGCCAAAAGGAAGGACCGTTTTTAAATAGAAATGTTCTTCATATTTTAACTCTTCCTGCAAATGTTCGATCAAATTATGTGCCCTTGTTCCAAGGGAAGTAATGGTTTGTGATGTTTCCCACGCCTCAGTAACAAGTTCCATTCTTTTATTGATATTATTCTCCACATATCCTCTACATGATGCAAGGAGGCTGGAGGATCCTTTTAACTTATCTCCAAGGGTGGCAGGCATGGCTATTGCCAAAGGATTGGCAAGCAATGGAATAGGAATCAAAGACTCTTCCAATTCCTTGACCCGGTCCTTCAGTCTGGCATTCTCGGCCTCAATGACTCCAATGGAATCATCAAGTGCATCTACGGTCGTTATGCAAAGTCAAAAGATTTTGGATGGTCGCATCTTCGCAAGGATAACCTATGAACAAGATTTTCCTTTCTTATTTTTTACATATTTTTTTTCATTAATCAATTTTTTGGACTTATTGTCAAAAACAATGCTCTGGAACACGAAGGATTCATCTTCATCAAAATTTTCAGTATCAGATATGTCCATTGGACAACTATGCTGGATCATGCCTCCGGGATGATCAAGGTAGCAGGATACTTTATCCAGATCAGGCTCAAGTTCCATGTTCTCACTCTGAATTTCGGGCTCTTCCGCTTGTCCCCCAATTTTTTTCTCTTCTTGTCTACTGGAAGCTTGTGAGAACTATCAATTTTAGGGTGAGGAGGGTCATTATCTCCTCCTCCGTTTGAATAACTCTGAATTTATTTGTTGTTGTGGTGGTCCGTTGGAGCGATGCTCCAGGATGTCGTACTTTTGGGAGTGTTATTCGTTGATTGAACACTCTTCTCACCGGGGCCTTTTCCCTGTTGCTTGTATAATTCAGTGTTGCTTTGCAGAGTGTCTAGGCCACCGACATCAGAAGCATGAGTGTTTTCACAGGAGCATTGTCGATAGTGATGCACAAATGACATTCCATGATGTTTGAAATTAACACTCGAAAGGGATAATATAACCCTCCATAAATTTTGGTTTTATGCGTATTAATGGGAGATCTCCTCAAATCCTGGTTTAGCATTAACGCATGCTAATTGCATACTTAGAAATAAGATAATATATATAATTTCTAATTTCTAATTGCAAATGGCGCAAGAACAGGAAACAATGATTAGGAATTGGATATTTCTTGAACCCACCAACCCGACGATCCGCGAAAGAAATTCGAAGAAATGGGGAAGTATGGAAAGCGGATGGACCAACTTCAAAATGGGGTGACAATAGTTCCACAGGAGATGTGAGGACCCGACGGTCAAATTGTATGTCTCAGAAGTTTTCAGTGTAAAATGTGTACCACGAAAGAGGGAATGATAGGTAGACTATAATATGGAAGACAATATGATGTGAGTCCAGTTGTAAATTTGTATATCGTGGAATTCAGGGTACTGTTTACAGTTCATGGAACAATAGAAGTGCAATCTAGAGCCCGCCTACCTAGGAATATGTGGTCGGAGAAGTGGCTGGGCATGGAATGGGGAAGTGGTCGGTTAGTGACGCGATATAAAAGAACGAGTGCAAACATGAACCCACAACTCTTCCTACCCGCAATGCTAGACATTTTCAGAAAAACTTAAAAATGAATAAGTGATGAGAAAGATAAAGTTAAGAGAAAAGAGAAACAGATATTTGGTTAATTATAGAAGACGAAAAAGAAGGGATAATATATTCACATATGTAATAGATATCCCATTTCTTGGAAAGATCTTTTTTCCATGTTTCTGGAGAAGTTATATACTTATTGCATGTACTTGGAAAGAAGTGCGAAGGTGGTGGGCACATAAAACAACGACTAGGAATTGGAAATTGTCTACGATCCGCGAAAGAGATTGCACAAAATGTGATCCAGGTCAATATTAGTGGCCACCCACCCTATCTAACTGGCTTAAAACAATTTTCTGGCAATTTACTATTTTTAGCAGTTTTCACTTCTAGAGCCGTTTTGAGGCCCTAAAGTATGTTTTTTGAGAAAATAGGTTTTCAATAGGAGAGATCCTTTATAATTTCCCCTAAAATTAATCTCCTCAACTATACCTTACCAACGGTCTATCATACACCTAAAACGAAGATCGTATGAAAAAGTTACGACCCCCGGAAGTTGATGTACTAACTTACCCAAATGAAGCCCACATGACTTTTGGCACTTCATCTCCTAGGGTTAGGTTTTTGGATGTCTAGGGTTTTTGGCATTCCTGTTTATTGTAAAACGGTCTTCAAAGACTCATTATAATCATATTCTTGCAAATGAGTTCAACCATCATATCTCTTCTCAGAGATAAGCCGCCAGCATTCCAACAAGCTTGTTTCCGCTGCATTTTACAGTTTCAACTTATTTCCTTATTGAATAGAAAACCATTTTTACTGTATCTCTATTATTTTGTATTAAGTGCCTGTTAATAATATGTATTCATTTCGTTCTACTCATAAAATCCAGATCATTGGTATCAAATTCGTCTGCTCCTTGTCGTCTTAATGCATGTCCCCAACGAGGTCGGAGTACAAAGAGTTGGGTCTCGAGCTTGTTTCTATTGAGGACAAAATATCTCGCACGCCGAAGTGACCTCTCATGGTAGGAGAAAATAAAGATGATGGGATATCATATCCTTTCAAACTGTTGATTGAGGAATCCCTCATGTAATAAAGGAATGAGATGATGGATAGTTTTGCGCAAATCCTTCGGCGACTACCAACAGGCGACACATCTTCTTCGAGCGGAGGTGCCGCCCCCTTCAAGGTAAAAATAAACTTCAATATTCTTATATTTGAAGGTCATATAGACGCAGATGTTGTAGATAAGTGGTTGAATCTACTAGAAGGGTATTTTTATGTCCATAACTTTTCGAATAGAGAAAAGATTACTTTTTCACTCCTCAAAGTCATTCCCATGTCAAAGATTGGCGGGAAACCTTCTGTGAGAAAAAGGAAATAGAGGAAACCTCATAATTTATAGTCATGGAAACTTGGGAATCCTTTAGGGATGCTATTAAGGAACAATACTACCCTTCCGTAAGTTATGATGACTTGTATACCAAATGGACCACACTGTAGCAAGAAAGAGACCAAGCAGTGCCAGATTTCAAAAATATCTTCCATACCTTGTGCAACAAGTTGGGTATCAAAGATTCAGAGAGACATCTGGTGCTCAAGTATCGTGATGCTCTACATAGATACATCCAGACCGAAACATAATTTCTGGACATCTCATCCTTGGGCGCGGCCTACCGATATGTCATCAAAATCAAGTAGAAGGTCAAACAAAAGAGGTAGAAATTTGGGCCTCGGAACCCCTCACAACAAAAGCCAGGAAAGGGCAGACCCAACCCACAGAACAAAGGATAGAGAAAATATGGATAGTATCAGGACAACCAGTCCAAGCCGCAAGAAAATAAGGACACCAGAAAGATAAAGAAAGATACCTGGAAGTGGTGCGACTTCTATAAGAGCCCTTGGCATAACACTGCTAAATTCCACTCAAAGTAGTCACTGGTTGCCGAAGTGAAATATTTTGAATCAGATACGGGTTCTAACTCTGAGCCAGAACTAGAAAGGGGAATATGGATCATTGATGTGGAACCCAGTGCCATCGTTGCTACCACCAAGATCCATCCCGGTGAACCAGACGAGCCAGAAGAAGGAGAGCACCTCTTCCATTCACATATGTGGGTAAAAGGCACCCCGATGCACTTCATCATTGATAGTGGTAGACAAAAGAACCTCATCTTAGTAGAGGTCGTCCATCAGTTGGCCCTACCGACAATGCCATACCCACAACCCTACAACATTGGATGGCTCCGCAAAGGAAGCGATCTCTGCGTCAGCGAACAGTGTCGACTGTCGTATGAAATCAAGCCCTTCAAAGACGAGGTATTATGTGATGTTACTCTGCTCGAAGTTTTTGATGTTATTTTGGGCCAACCTTATTTATGAAAATGTCATGATGTATATGAGTCTAGGCCTCGTAGTGTTATTATTACTTTGAATAGGAAATTGTATAGGATACCCAAGGAAGTCCCAACTAGTGTTATTTCCTTGATCTCTGCTAAGAAATGCAGAAAGGTCATCTCTCAGATGGGGAAGTTTGTCTTCTTCTTGATTCACTTTCAGAATAAGTGAAAGATCACAGCCACATCCAGGGTCTCTACGACCGACCTCTCCACACATCAGAAGTAAGTAGATAAGGTCATGGAAGAATACTCAGATATCTTCTCTTCACCTACTGGGGTACCTCTGCAGTTCCAGGTCAAGAACCCCATCGAAGTGACCCCTAGGACACTGCTTCCCAATGGTCTAGTCTATCGCCACTCTCTGTTAGAGAATGAGGATAATGATAAAGTTTCCAAGACAAAAATACCAACCAATGCAAAATGCCTATTTTTTTGTATTTTCAATATTTTAAAAAAGAAAATGCATGGACTGATAAGCAACTTGATATATAAATTCCACTGTGTATAAAAATAGTAACTCAAGTAGAATACCAAGAAGCCAAGCAGACAACCCAACTACCAAGGACAAATCAAAAACGAAAAACAAAGAGAAAGACACCACCCAAAAATTCAACTTCCAACAGGCTTCCTGTCATTCCAGATAATCTCAACAGGCACTACAAAGACCCAAGAAGGCCCAGTAATCCTCAAAACCTACCCAACAGTCACTAAACCAAGCAAGAAAGCAAGGGGGAAGTGGTATACGTGAATGTTCAAGAGAATAGAGCGTGTATACACTTCTTGCAGTAAGACAACACTCATGTATACGCGACTGTCAAGGAAAAAAGGGCATATATGCTTTAAAACAAGGCCATGTAAGGGTAAAAGGCTGAAAACTCAGACCTAGAGTGAACAAAATCTGTTCAGCAATGATACGACAAGAAACACAAAGGAAAAAGAGAAATGTAAGAAGAAAAAGTACTTCAACCCTTAGAAGGAAGATCTATCCCTAGTGGAGTTGCCAATTCTATTATAAGGGAAAAACTCTCTATGGTTAAGGGTAAACCACAACAGACAGGTATGACTGCAGAAATCAATTCAATTCCAACATGTGCTATATAAACTAATATGCAATATGAGGAAGGAGCCTACCTCGATCCAATCGTTTGATGACGTTCCACCGTTGAGCACTTTGACCCAAAGCTTTACACTTGCAAGAAGTTCTCAACAAACAAGCAATGTAAGTATATAGTGACAATATATAAAATGAGTTAGCATATTAGATAGCACAATCCATTACAAACATGCCCATGGATAATAATCATATATTTGCAAGATATCGATAGGATGGGAAATGAGTATTTCTATTAATAATTGATCAACATAAGCATCAATATTACAGACTTCCATGTCGGCACGGTTCAAAACCAAGAAACCAAGTTCCTTCTAGCTGCAATCCTCCACCAAAGGCAAGCTCATAGGAAAGAGGCAATGAGGTCCTCTCAATAATAAGGGAAGATCTTGGGGGCTAAACACTGTGTTTAGACTTGAGGGACAAAGGGATATAGACTCGATATGAAGTAATTTCTCTCAAAGTTGAATGCTTTCTCCTCTTTTTCCATAGCTCGAAATTGTGCTCTTATAGACTCCAGAATGCTACTGAAGGGCCGAGTCAGAACGTTTCCAGTATATGGAAGGCCAAAGATTAGAGATCTTCTATCGTGACATGGAAACTCAAGCTCATTTTGTATTTTCTGGCACAAATCCGGATATACGCGAGCTGTAGTGGATCAGCAAACGTATACACATCTTGCAAAGTAGTTAGGGAGCACATATGTATATATATATATATATATTTGTCTCTGGATTTATCAAAAAGGGATGATAAGTCTGCATAGGGAAATGGAAAAAGGCTCTCTATGCAAGATAGCAATGGTGAGGCAAATCTTGCTTTAACACATATGCTCTTCGACTTTGAATTTTTTGTATGTCATGTTTTTATATTCATAAATTGTTTTCATGTCTTGTGAAACCTTTAAATTCTATCCAACCTTTACCATGTTCTCTTCCATTTCCCTTAGCAATTATGGCCCAATAACTACTTTTTTTATCAGGTTATCCCAACTCACTGGCATGTTGCATTTTCTTCCATACAAGGCTTTAAATAGGCTCATATTCAATGATTCCTCGTACCCATTATTGTAATAAAATTCCACCAAATGAAGATAGTATACCCATGTAAGGTACCAAAAAGTAATATGCATATCCATAGCACAAATATTATCAAATATTTTACCAGAAGGAAACAAAAAAATGAGGACAATACCAATAGGGACCAAAATGTGACACCTTTATTAATTCTAGAAAGCAATTTTCACTTGCCTCTTCGATGGGAAACCTCCAATAGAGAAAAGATCAAGTGAAAATGATTTCACATGACAACTTTTCCAATGAGTTCTACTTCTATGTATACTACTTTCGTCTTCTTGAGAACATTCTAGAGGAGGAACTTTCTAGAGGACGAACCTTCTAGTAAGTCTTCCTACAATAGTTCTGTTTACATTATTACATAGGAATTATTTACTAATGATGTAATTTATTACATAGAAATACATATTATTCTATCTACTTGAGGGGTTAAGGAGGTTAGGGCCCTAACATGACCTTCCACTTAAATAACAACCTTGTCCTCATTGACTAAGATGTGGTAATTATTGCAGAATGGTGGTTGGATCCCTTGTCGCATCTTCGAGCTGTGTATCCTTCCACTGTATTAAAAATTATTGAATTATGTGGTGATAGAGATGACACTCAAATTGGGCACAGATGACTTGTGGCTGCAACCAAATAGAACTGTCTTCATCCAACTCAGGGAAACCAGTTTGGATCTAGCACTTGGATCTAATCAATTTATTTAAGTAAGAGACATGAAAAATTAAATGGAGCTTAGAGTGACTGGCAAGGGATAATTTGTAAGCCATGAGCCCCATGCACTTAATGATTGTATAGGGGCCATAAAAATTTGGAGAAAGTTTTTGGTAGTGGTATTATTTAAGGGAAGCTTTCTTATATGGTTGTAGATGAAGAAACACTTAATCCCCTTCAGAAAAATGGCATTTGGAACAACACTGATCAACTTGTTGCTTCATTCAATTATGGACATGAACAAATTTTATTTGAGAGTGTGAAGAATGTCAACTTGAACTATAAGGGTTTTTTCCACCTCCTAGACCTTGGAGACACTAGGCAGGTAAGATAATATGGAGGAGGGATTTTGACCATAGGCCACCTCAAAGGGAATCATCTGAGTGGCACCATGGTAATCATCTAAATAGTATTACTGGGATCATACATGAATCCATTACCAACTTGAGTAAATTAACCAGCCTAGACCTTTCTTTAAATAACCTCAGTGGGAGTATGCCTAGTTTCATTAGCAACTTGACTTACTTGGCATACTTAAATCTAGGTTACATTGATCTCACTGGGAGCATACCTAATTCCATTGACAACTTGATTTACTTCACCGACTTATATCTAGGTTACAATGTCTTCATCGAGAGCTTATTGGAAGCCATTGGTTGTTTGACCAACCTCAACTGGCTTTTAATCTCTAACCATAATTTCACAGGTACAATTCAAGTAATTGGCAATTTGACCAACCTTTTTGAGCTTTCCCTCAATCACAACAATTTCACAGGTTCAATTCGAGCAATTTGCAATTTGACCAACCTCTTATGGCTTGATCTCTTTGACAATAATTTCACAGATACAATTCAAGCAATTTGCAATTTGGCCGACCTAGAAGATGCTTCAGTCAATAATAAAAATTTCACAAGTACAATTCCGAAAAGAATAGGAAAGATAAAATATCTCATGGACCACTATCAATAGAAAAAAACAATATTTCTGTCAGTATTCCTAAAAGTTTTTGTGAGTTAGTTTGGCTTGTATATTTAGATTTTTCAGAAAACATATTACAGGGATCCATTCCTAAGTGTATTGGAAATCTTCAATATATGTCTAACTTGGTATTGAGCAACAATTTTTTTTCCGGGTATAATACCTTGAACTTTAAATAAGTTCACCAACTTATGGACATTGAAGGTGTCCAACAATTTGTTTCATGGAAATTTGGAGATACTATTTCCACTTTCTATGCAAATTTTCTTCGCATATTCAAATAATTTCTCTGGGGATCTGCCACAATATTTATTCAACTGTACCCAACTTCAACTGTTGGATTTAAGAAGAAATAGATTCACAGGTACACTCCCTCAACACTTGTTTTTTCTTCCCAACTTACAAGTTTTAAGTATCAGTTATAATAATATCCAATGTGTTCTTCCTCAATGGATCACAAATCTCACCAACTTGAAAGTGTTGGAATTATCCAACAATAAATTTAGTGGAAGAATACCATCCAATCTTGTCACATTACAAGGA
>JZKD02S1768501.1:78164-108522 GCA_000966675.3 Picea glauca | reverse complement strand
ACGAGGTATTATGTGATGTTGCTCCTCTCGAAGTTTGTGATGTTATTTTGGGCCAACCTTATTTATGGAAACGTCATGTTGTATATGAGTCTAGGCCTCATAGTGTTATTATTACATTGAATAAAACATTGTATAGGATACCCAAGGAAGTCCCACCTAGTGTTATTTCCTTGATCTCTGCTAAGAAATGTAGAAAGGTCATCTCTCAGATGGGGAAGTTTGTCTTCTTCTTGATTAACTCTCAGAATAAGTGAAAGATCACAGCCACATCCAGGGTCTCTGCAGACGACCTCTCCACATAGCAGAAGAAGGTAGATAAGGTCGTGGAAGAATACTCAGATATCTTCTCTTCACCTACCGAGGTAACTCTGCACTGCTAGATCAAGCACCCCATCGAAGTGACCCCCGGGACACCGCTGCCCAATGGTATAGTCTATCACCACTCTTTGTTAGAGAATGAGGAGATCAAGTGATAGATCCATTAACTTCTCCACAAGGGGCACATATGTCCCATCTCATCACCTTGTGGGAGCCCAATCGTGCTAGTACAGAAGAAGGATGGAACCTGACGACTCTGCATTGATTATCGGGCTATGAATAAAATCACAGTCAAACTTTGGTACCTGAATCTTAGAATCAATGTACTCCTTGATCAACTCATGGGGCCCAAATACTTTAGTAAGATTGATCTGAAGTCTGGCTACCACTAGGTCCCGATAGAACAAATAGATGTATGGAAGACCGCCTTCAAGTCAAAGGAATGCCTTTTTTAATGGTTGGTCATGCCCTTTGGTTTGACAAATGCTCCAGCCACTTTCATGAGGTTGATGGATGATATCTTGCGACCATTCACCAATACTTTTGTAGTGGTGTATTTGGATGACGTTCTCATTTACAGCAAGACTTGGGTCGAACACTTGCAGCATATTCAGCAGGTTTTGCACACCCTATGGAAACACAAGCTATACACCATTTTGGAAAATTGCCCCTTCGACATGGACATGGTCCATTACCTAGGCTACATCATTGATCGGCATGGAGTACATGTGGATCCAGCCAAGATCCAGGTCATCCGTTACTGGCCAGTCCCGACCACACTCACTGAGCTTCGGAGCTTCTTAGGCCTTGCCAATTTCTATCGCAGGTTTGTGTTGGGATTCTCCCATATTGCATGGGCCCTTAGCCAAATAACCAAAGGTGGTGGTAAAGTGGAATTTGCGTGGGTCCAGTCCCAAAAAAAAGCATTCGATGATTTGAAGAAGCGCTTGTGGTCAGTCCCAGTACTTTCACTACCAGACCTGCAACAACCCTTTGAGATCGAGACATATGCTTCATACTATGTTGTGGGTGTCATTCTCACTCAGCACGGGCACCCTGTGGCCTATCATAATGAGACACTATCATATGTTGTCCGTACATACTCTACTTACAACAAAGAAATGTAATCCATTGTGCAAGCTTGTCGTTAGTGGAGACATTACATTCTTGGGAAGGAGACAGTTAGCCACACTGATCATAAGCCACTGTAGTTCATGCAGACAGAAGGAAAATTGCAGAATGACCTCCATCAAAAGTGGTCCAGACACTTACAACAATTCCACCTCAACATTAAGTATAAAATAGGAAGCACCAATCACATCATTGATTGCCTCAGCAGATTGCTAGTTGCGACACTCACAACGGTGCTAGTCTCTTACGACCATGAGACCTCTAGATGAACCCAACTCTATGGGATAGACCCGGACTTCGCCACCACCTACCAAATGTTGGGGGCAAACGTAGTTGTTGATAATTTCCATCTTCAAGATGGGTTGTTGTGTCATCTGGCCCATATCTGTGTTCCATCAAGCGAGCGAGTGAAGCTGATCTAGGAAGCCCACTATAGTCGGGTGGAAGGACACTTCAGCATTGAAAAGACAGTGACGATGCTAGAGAAAAATTTCTACTGGCCGAAACTTTGACATGAGGTCAGCAAGTATATCAGGTCCTGCACTGCCTGCGCTATTCCCAAACCGACCACTAAGAAATAGAGCCTGTACACCCCTCATTCTACTCCTAAAATTCCATGGGAATCCATATCAATGGACTACATGTCAGGCCTTCCGTCCACCAAGTGGGGAAATGACTGTGTTTTTGTGGTTGTTGATCTCTTTTCTAAGATGGAGATTTTGGTTTCCTGCAAGAAGAACACCACAACAGAGGATACTGCCAAGCTCTTCTTTGAATGAGTTTGGGTGCATTTTGGAATCCCACAAACCATTGTCTCAGATTGGGACAGTCAATTTCTCAGCACATTCTGGTCGAGCCTCTGGTCATTGTTGGACACCAAGCTCATGAAATCTATGACCTTCCACCCCCAAACAGATGGCCAAACTGAAGTCGTAAATCGAATGATTATGCATATCCTTCGCATGTATAATTCAAAGCACTCTCTCACATGGGATGATATCCTTCCCTATGTCTAGCATAGCTACAACCGAGCCCTGCATAGATCAACCAACCACAACCCCTTTCAGGTGGGGTTGGGATTCCAACCACTGGGTCCCATAGATGTTGCGCTTCCCCTTGCGGTCACCTCAACTGACTCATCTCCTGCTCCAGCTGAAGCTGACAAAGCCACCTGCTTCATTGAGAGGATCCAACACATCCACCAACAGGTTCAGGATATCCTACAGAAGTCCAATGACAAGTACAAACAACACCATAATCAACATCGAGTGCCACATAAGTTTCAGGTGAGTGACAAAGTTTGGTTTCACTTGCAAAAATAACACCTTACAGGACCCCATCGAAAGATTTTCTCACTTCGTTATGGGTCGTAAACCATCACCAAGGCTGTGGGGGATAATTCTTTTGAGCTCAACATTCCTCCTTTCCTTGGCCTGCACCCAATGTTCAATGTGGATCTCCTTCGCCCTTATTTCCCACAATTATTGGACACCTCAAAAGTAGCAGAACAACTGACACCAATAGAGCTCAACCCCAACTACATACAACATGCATCCAATGATCATATTGTTTACACATAGATCAAGGGAACTCAACAACAAATGATCCATCTTTATCGAGTAGTCAAAGCAGGGCAACTTCTGCACCAAGGCAAGTGGCTCACCCGGGGCCAAATTCAGCAGAAATTTCCTCATCTGATGGGGGACCTCAACGTAATGGAGACCATTTATTCCTAAGGAAGGAGGATTGATCTAGGTGGATATTGGTGGCCACCCACCTTTTCCAACTGGCTCAAAACAGTTTTCTGGCAATTTTGGTAATTTACTATTTTTAGCAGTTTTCACTTCCGTAGCCGTTTTGAGGCCCTAAATGATGTTTTTTTTGGGGAAAATGGGTTTTTAATATCTAAGTTCTTTCAAAATTTCCCCTAAAATGAATCTCCTCGACGATACCTTTCCAACGGGCTATCATATGCCTAAAACGGAGATCGTATGCAAAAGTTACGATCCCGGGAAGGTGATGTACTAACTTACCCAAACGGGGCCCACATGACTTTTGGCGCTTCATCTCCTAGGGTTTGGTTTTTGCATGTCTAGGTTTTTTGTCATTCATGTTTATTATAAAAATTCCTTCATAGCCTCATTGTAATCGTCTTCCTGCGAATGAGCGCAGTTGTCACATCTCTTCTCAGAGATAAGCCGCCACCATTCCAACAAGCTTGTTTCCATTGCATTTTATAGTTTCATCTTATTTCCTTATTGAATAGAAAACCAGTTTTACTGTATCTCTTTTATTTTGTGTGAAGTACATGTTAATAATCTGTATTCATTTCATTCTACTCATAAAATCCGGATCAAAATGGTCGTGGAAAGCAGTTGGACGGGTTTCAAAATAGGTTGACAAGGGTTCCTGAGGAAACATGAGGCCCCGACGGTCAAATTGTATTGATCAAAACTTTTGAGTGCATACTCTTTAACACGAAAGAGGGGATGATGTAGGAATTCAGAAGAAGGGCTCCAAGATAGGCTGGCAAGGGTTCCCGAGGAGACATGAGGGCCCGACGGTCAAATTGTATGATCGGAACTTTTGAGTGCATACTGTGTAAAATGAAAGAGGGGTTGATGTAGGAGTCGTGAACCCGCAAGTTTTCCAACTTGTGCAGCTAGACATTTTCTAAAAAATGACTAAGTGACGAGAAAGATAAAGTATAGGGAAAACATAAATGATAATTTGGTTAAGTATACAAGACGGAAAAAAAGGGTTAATATATTCACATCTGTAATATATATTCCATTTCCCAGCAAGATCTTTTCCGCGTGTTTCTGGAGAAGTTATATACTTATTGCATATACTTGGAAAAAAGTGTGAAGGTGGCGGGCACAAAAAACAACGACTAGGAATTGGAAATTGTCTGAACCCGCCAACCTGGCGATCCACGAAAGAGATTGCAAGAAATTTTCATGGAAAGTGGTCAGACGGGCATCGAAATAGGCTGACAAGGGTCCCGGAGGAGACATGAGGGCCTGACGATCAAATTGAATTGATTAGAACTTTTGAGTGCATACTGTGTAACATGGAAGAGGGCTGATGTAGGAGTCTGAAAGTCAATTTGTATATCTTGGAAGTGAGGGGGGGGGTATGCTTGCAGGTCAAGGAAACTGGAACTGAAGTCCACATGTCTAGGAATCCGCAAGTGAAAAAAGTCGGGTAAGTATGCAATTGGAGGCACAAAAGAGATCCCAAGAAATGGCGAAATATGGAAAGCGGACGCATGGGCTTCAAAACAGGGTGACAATAGTTCCCTAGGAGACGTGAGGACCCAAAGGTCAAATTGCAGGTCTTAAAACTTTCGTGTGCAAACTATGTATCATAGAAGAGGGTATGATGTGGGAGTGTGACAACAAATTTGTATATCATGGAGGTCTGGTGCTGTTTGCAGGCCATAGAACAATGAAAGTGCAATATAGAGGTTGCATGCCTGGGAATTCGCGATCTGAAAAGTGCCTAGGCATCGAATGGCTAGTGGTTGGTTAGAGTCGCATTTTCGGAAAAATGACTAAGTAACGAGAAAGAGAGAGTAGAGGGGGAAACGAAACGACAATTTGGTCAAGTATAGAAGAGGGAAAAGAAGGTCCAATATATTTAAATCTGCAATAGATATTCCATTTCCTGGCAAGATGTTTTATGTATGTTGTTGGAGAAGTTGTAAAGATATTTCATATACTTGGAAAGAAATCTAAAGGTAGCAGGTACAAGAAACAACAACTTGAAATTTGAAATTTCCTAAACCCGGGAACTCGATGTTCCACCAAAGAGATGTCAAGAAATGGTCAAGTGTGGAAAGTGGTCGAATAGGCTTCAAAATAGGGTGACAGGTTCCCGAGGAGACATAAGGCCCCGACTGTCAAATTGCATATATCGAAACATTTCGGTGCAAAATGTGTAACATGGAAGAGGGGATGATGTGGGAGTCTAGAAGTAAATCTGCATATCACAGAAGCCAAAGTGTTATTTGCAGGTCATGGAACAATGGAAAGTGCAATTTAGACAAGGGGAAGTGCTCGGTCGAAACGCGTGAATCCGCTAATCCGCGCAGCAAGACATTTTCAGAAAAAATGACTAACTAACTAGAAAGAGAAACTATGAGAGATAAAAGAGTGGGAAAATAGAAAGACAGAGGACAATTTTCGTAAGGGCGAATTGGTTTCAAACAAGCCCCATTGTTGCAAAACCATCATTTTCTAGTAATTGTCAGCAAATGCTTTGTTGAAGATTAGATTTTATTGCAACTTGTGGGAGTAAGTGTGTTCTTGATACATTCTTCCATGACTGTAACATATTAACTTAAGTATTAAACTTCTTGCATTATGGGTTGTTAGCATTAAAGCTTAATAATTTTATGTCTAGATAGAAGAATGAAGATCTTGTTGCAACATTGTGATTTGGTATTGCTATGTTCTATCTGCATTATGAATAGAATTGAACGTTTGTTTGAAACTATCTGAAATTCATTTTTTGTTTCCATAAAAGCCTGATGGATTGACACAGTGCATTTTCATATAATTGTTAGATGCTCCATTTTAGAATAAATTACCTAAGAAAATACAATATCGAAGAACTGCGAGACTGCCGAACCATGCCAATGAGAAGAGGTGTTAAATCTAGAAAAGAAGCAACAACCAAGACTCGGAAATTTTTTTAATAGTAAATCCATTAAAAAAAAATAGAACATTGAGCACTGTATATCTATCCTTAGAAATTGGACCGAGTTCTTTGGGCCAAAACATTGAACATATCTGTCATAAACACAGGCACAGGATCTACAACATGCAGGAGCCATCGAGATGCTTTTCAACATGCATACAAAAATGATTACCATACTTTTTTTTTAAGGAAATCCTTGCAGTTTTATCCTCGATGGATCATCCTGTGGTAAAATTGATAGTTCTCAGAAGCTTTCCATGAGGAAGAAGATGAAAGAAGTTGCAGGGAAAATGTAATAGCCCTCAAATGAAATTTAGGACACACCAAGAAATTGCCTCTCCACAGTTGAAAACTTTAGGGACAAAGGTTGCACGTGCAATTCTAGAATCCCAAATTAGTCTATTGTGGGTGGAAGGAGATGAATAGTAGGAATATGCCTTGCACCAGTGGGAGTTTTGGTCCTCATTCCCAAATATGTTGATTGTATATCCAGAGAACAGGACAATGGTCCCGCAATTGGATAGTTTTTTGGCTTGAAATATATCTCTGGGAGCATCAACAGATCATTGCCTTATAGTGAAAGAATTCTGCCCAGAACAGACTAATTCGGACCTCTCGAATTCCTACTTTCAAGCTGCAAACTGGCTATTGTGTTCAACATCAGTTTCTTTTCTGAAAGTCCTTCTTTTGGTGTTTTCAGGACCGCCATCATCGAGACAGGAAGTATCGTCTGTTATGGTTAATTTCAATTTGGGTGTAGGAGTGGGAATAGTCTCTGCATTGCCATCATCCATTTTCATATCATCATCCATTAGATCATCTTCTTCCATCTCGGAATCCATTGCATCAACCTCTGTGCCATCCATCAATGAAACTGGGCAGGTTCTTTGAGCAGGCAAGGTTGCCTTGGAATTCTTTGGCTTGAAATATATCTCTCGATGCACCAACGAACCATCTCCTTTTTTGCTCCTGGGTGGAGGGAGATGAGTAGTAAGAATATGCCCTGGAATAGTGGAACCTCTGGACATCATGCCCGAAGGCGTTTACTGTATCTGGACAGAACTGCTGCCATAAGTTAACGAGAATTTATGTTTTCTCTAGATGATGTTTTAAATGAAAATTGGGGAGGGATAATATAACCCTCCGCAAATCTTGGTTTAATGTGTATCAATGGAAGATCTCCTCGAGCCTTTCACTGATCAATGACAATCTCCAGGATTTGTGCGTAATGAGTTGTTACCATTAAAGTTTACTAATTGCATATTTAGGAAAAAGTGTGAAGGTGGCAGTGACGGCGAAGAGCGATTAAGAATTAGAGATTTCTTGAAGGTGCCAACCGGCTGACGCACGAAAGAGATTGTATCATGTTTGAAATGAATACTTGAAAAGGATAACACTCTTCTCTGCAAATATTGGTTTAATTCATATTAATGACAAATCTTCTCCGGCCTTCTGGACATTAATGACAATATCAACGGTTCCTGCACGATGAACTACTAGCATTAAAGCTTAATAATTTCATATATAGAAAGAAGCACGGAGGTAGCGGGGATGGCGAAGAGTGACCAAGAATTTTACATTTCATCCACCCGCCAACCCGCGAAACATATTGCAAGAAATGCCCAAGTATGGAAAACGGTCGGGCGGGTTACAAAAACAAGGGTCACAAGATATACCCAGGATACATGAGGGGATGATGGTCAAATTGTATGTCACAATGACATATTTCGGCCATCACTTTGTATATCGTTGAATTTTGGGTGTTGTTTGTACATAGGGGAATAGTGGAAACACAATGTTGAGCAAGTAATTTATATATTGCAGAACTTCGAGTGCTGTATATAAAAGCATGAGACATTTGGAAAAAGGACCAAGTAAATAGAAATCTAAAGAAAATGAGATGAAGGGGAATTTGTTTGCTAATTTGTAGATCACGAAAGTCTAAGTGTTGTTTGCAGGTGGCGGAACAATGGAAACACAATGTTGAACCCGCCTATCCGGGAACTCGCGATTCAAAAAGTTTGTTCAATATGAAATGGGGAAGCAGTCGATCAGGTTGGTGATATAAAAGTAATAATGGAAATTTAAAGATGTGAATCCGCCAACTCTCACACCTAGACATTTATGAAAAATGAGTAAGTAACCAGAAAGGGAAAACAGAGGGAAAAAAGAAAGCGGATGGCAATTTTCGGAAGCGGGCATTGGTGTAAGAAATCCCAATTGATGGTCTTAACAGTAACTATGAAGTGCATTAAACATGTTAACAGGTTCTTCAATCAAGGAATAGATACAACGAACGATGTTTATATTTTCCAGGATCTGTTTGTATAAGAGAAGCATCGAAAAGTTAGAAGAAAATCAATTTTAGGATGTTTAAGTAAAGTTTTTGTACTGTTAGCTACACGACAAGTATAACAATGATGAATTTGAATTTTAATGTCCTCTCCTTCATATGATAGTTCCATTAGTATTCGCATAGTATATGTTATTTTATTTCAAATTATTCCAGGGAATTAATTTTGCTAAGTTCATTGATCAAAGAAAAGTGCTAAAATAAGAGATAAAGGGGAATTTGTTTGCTAATTTGTAGATCGCGAAAGTCCGGGTGTTGTTTGCTGGCGGAAAAACAATGGAAACACAATGTTGAACCCGCCTATTTGAGAACCCGTGATCCAAAAAGTTTGTACAATATGAAACGGGGAAGCGGTCGGTCGGGATGGTGATATAAAAGTAAGTGGAAATCTGAAGATGTGAATTTGCCAACTCCCACACCTAGACATTTTCCGAAAAAATGAGTTAGTAACCAAAAATGGAAAGCAGATGGGCAAAATAAACTGGATGACAATTTTCGGAAGCGGGAATTGGTGTAAGAAATCCACATTGATGGTCTTAACAGTAACTATGAAGTGAATTAAACATGTGAATAGGTTCTTCAATCAAGGAATAGATACAGCGAGCCATACTTATAGTTTCCAGGATCTGTTTGTATAAGAGAAGCGTCGAAAAGCTACAAGGAAATCAGTTTTGGGATGTGTAAGTAAAGTTATTGTACTGTCAACTTCACCGCTAGTATTAAAAACAACGAATTTGAATTTTACTGTCCTCTCGTTGATATGGTAGTTCCATTGGACTTCGCATAGTATATATTCTTTTATTTCAAATTATTCCAGGATATTAATTTTGCTAGGTTCATTGATCAAGGAAAAGTGCTAAAAACAAGATAAAGGGGAATGTGTTTGTTAATTTGTAGATCGCGGAAGTCCGAGTGCTATTTGCAGGCAGCGCAACAATGGAAACGCAATGTTGAACCCACCTATCCGAGAACCCGCGATCCAAAAATTTTGTTCAATATGAAACTAGGAAGCAGTCGGTCGGGCCAGTGATATAAAAGTAAGTGGAAATCTGAAGATGTGAATCCACCAACTTCCGCACCTAGACATTTGCCCAAAAAATGAGTAAGTAACCAGAAATGGAAAGTACTGGGAAAAAAGAAAGGGGATGGAAATTTTCGGAAGCAGGAATTGGTTTAAGAAAGCCCCATTGATGGTTTTAACAACAACTATGAAGTGCATTAAGCATGTGAACAGGTTTTTCAATCAAGGAATATATATAGCGAGCCATGCTTATAGTTTCCATAATCTGCTTGTATAAAAGAAGCCTCAAAAATCTAGAAGAAAATCAATTTTGGGATGTCTAAGTAAAGTTATTGTACTATCAGCTTCACCGCAAGTATAACAATGATGAATTTGAATTTTAATGGCCTCTTGTTCATATGATAGCTCCATTAGACTTCACACAGTATATATTCTTTTATTTCAAATTATTCCAGGAGATTAATTTTACTAAGTTCATCGATGAAGGAAAAGTGCTAAAACGAGCCACATACTACATTTGCGTCACTGAGCTTATATTAAAGGGAAAATCATGTCCTATATAGTATTTAAGATCATAGAAAAACTACGAAGATCCTGAATGTATTATTAATTTTCTAGAACGAAGCATACAACCAAGAACCAAGTAAACACCAAACAGGCTGCAAGCAAGATCCCACAAGGTTCCATAGAGCAGCACACATCGACCTTTGCATCAAAAAAATTTATATATAAAAAAAACACGTCATGGCATTGGTTTTCTCTTACATCTAGTATATGTTCCTAGGAGAAAATATTCGGGGCCATGGGATATGAACAAAAGTCTGTTAAACAGAAGACATCACAAAACCATCGGAGCTTCGCCATTGCGCGCTAGCTATAACTAGATCTCAAAATGGGGAACAAGAAAGTTGTCGATTACTATTTTACCATTAAGCAATATCACGATGGACATTTTCTTCTAATAGTGCCATGTTTTATCACTACCAGTTTTAACAATGCCAAATTTCCAATATTATTGGAAATTCCTGATGATTATGGGCATATGAGCAATCTATTTCGACGGTTCAAAGGATGGGCCCGAGTTATTTATATTTTGATACCTTTTATGGGGTTTGTTGTCATGCTTCCCATTTCTAGACCGAACAATCTTATGCGCGTGCAATCTCTATTGCGAGATCTGAAATATCAAGTTGATGTTTCAATCCATGCTGAGTCCTTTTTTCTTCAATTAGGGCATCAAGAAAATGCAGATACCATACCATAAATTTATAGTTGGAGACAAATTTTTATTTTATTTAGGCACCCAAAAAAAAATGCAGAAATCCTGTCATGGCTATATAGTTGAAAAACAATTGTCCAACTTGGGCACCCAAAAAACTTGCAGGCTCCTTCATCAAAGCCACAACCATCTACCATTTTTTTTTATTTGCACACTGAAACAAATATACAAAATTCTTACTGGGAGATGTAAGAAAAAATCAAAATAACAACATTGATTGCATTTGTAATTAGATTCTCAAGTACTCGAGCCCGACGAACATTCATCTAGGTGTTGAAGAAATATTACAGAAATACATGAGATATTTTCATTTCCTGCCAAATCTTGATATGATTTTTTTTTCCATCTTGTTAGCACTGTAAACCCACTCGGCTGATAAGCAGATGACAGAGGGATACTTTGCCTCAATAATGGATATGGATTTAATTGTCGGCTAGATTTAACACTGTCAAAGAATAAGTTTTGGTTCTATTGGCGCAAGAAAGTAAGACCCCGGGCTATGGAGTCGATTTAAAAGAACAATGGAAACAAATGACTCGGTGACTGAACTTGAGAGGATAAAGGCTAAGCGAGCAATAGTATTCAGTTTAAAATCATTGTGTGTGGCGAATAGAAAACACATGAAGCAACTCGGAGCACCGTTGAGGATGAATTCAGAGTTAACTTTAGAGGAAATATGTTTTGTCTAAATGGCGTGAACAAGGGGCATTGTGCAGTGTATCCACAGGTTTGAAATTTCGTTCTGATTTAGACAGAAAAATATATGAATAAAGAAAATAGGAAATACATACACAAGGAAGGGAAAACAATGCATCCAACTGCTACAATTAGAATCTTTTCATCAAGCTACAGGACTTTTGCATTAAGTTTCGATCGAACTCAAATTACATTCAATAGACACTATCTATACTAATTTTGTCAACCAACCCGATTTACATAAAAATGATCCCCATATATATATAAATAATGTCACCCTTGGCTTCTAGGGTCGAACTACTCCCTCCTAGAATCATGGATCTATTTTATTTGAAAGAGAGCAATGACTTAAACGGATTTACTAAAAATAGAAAACCCGAATTTGCCAAATCATAATCGTAACCGAAATATTCTTTACAATCATTGATCATGATAAAAATTCGACCATATGGTTGTGATAATTCATCATGTGCATTTATGGACACTCTGTCACCCCCGCACAACAAGTCTCCCACGCAACATTAACCTACAGCAAAAAATGCAATAGATTGTGCAACGAACTTGGAGAAATAGGCATTAAATATGACATCATATATCACTAATAAAAAAATATTTTTAGAAACTGAAAGAGGTTTTTGTATTTAATATCGTTATAAAGGAAAATGTCTCTCGTTTTCTTGAAATGCATCTCCAGATAGCCGAAATACATGTCACAAAAACATGTCTCAGACAGGAAATCATGAAAACTGAGAAATAGGGCTCAAAGATTCCTTTGAATCTCCAAAAATATGAATATTTTTTCAAATATGAGAGAGGATTTTATTATTTGTTTCATCCTCAACAAATAACTCTTGGGGATTTTCAAATTTCCTCTCCAATTGGTCAGAAAGGGATCTTGAAGTTGACCACTAAACCAGTTATTTGCGCAGCGCGACCTGTAGTCTATGTGCAGGAAAATCCTTTACACGACATAATCCTTTGCGTGACAAAATCCACTGCGTGATGACATCCTCTGCACGATGACATCCATTGCACACTAACATCCTATGCATGACAACATCCACTGCGCAAAGAAATCCACTGCGCGATAAAATCCACTGTACGATGAAATCCTCTACGCGACAACATCCCATGTGTGACGAAATCCACTGCACGACGAAATCCACTGCATGAAAAAATCCACTACGTGACAACATCCTCTGCACGACAAAATCCTCTACGCTAAAACATCCTCTGCGTGACAACAACTTTTGCGCGACAACATCCTTTGCGCGACGACATCCTCTACGCAGTGCACAACAAATGAACGCAACAAAATCCTTTGCGTAATAAAATTGCACCATGGGTATGCTTTGAAGTTTACAATGATACAAATGACATGGAGTGTCATGATTATTTTTTTCTCTAACCTCATGAAAGGTGATGATGAACCATAATACCTTTTGACATGATATTCACCTTAACCTATGACTCATCTAGGAATTCATTGATTTTCCCAAGATCCTGTCATGACTTTGAAAACTTTGGACAAACATCTAACTCTAGCTATGAAAATCATGGTGCTTACAGTTGGCTCCAACAGGGATGCTACCCTCCTAGTGAGGTAGCAAAGAACTCATAGACCCTGTGCCTATCGATTGGGATGTTCCCAAACCATTGAAAAATCTACTCTGACCTGTCACCTGTATCCGTTGAAAACCCAAAACTATGTATGATCTAAACTGAAATATGAAGCTAAGTTGAAAATGAAAACTGCAGATTGCTGAAAGAAAAGCTCGTAGTACCAAGCTTATTCGCACTCCTACCTACCCTAACTGCTGAAAAATATGCCAATCAAGTGAAATAAAAATTCCAATGCAACCATGCAAGCACTTTATCCACTTTTTGATTTCTTTGCACATGCTTTCTCCAAATCCTGTTTACTGATAAGTCATTCAAAAATTTATCTATAAATTCAAATCTCAAAAAATTAAAAACATCGAGATTGTTTTCCGTGTCCAACAAAACTGCAAATGGATCCTCCGAGACATACATAAAACAACAATCATGTTTCACCACTACCACTGCATCCTTGTTTTCATGTAATTCAACCTGTTGATTACCACAAAAGGCTGAAAAATATGTCGAGACTGTTGGAAGTAACAATCTTTTGAATCAGAAGACAGTGTTGGCTGAAATGAAACCCCTAGTGGAAAGCAATCCATATCTAACACTAATATTGATTTACCATCATATTTATTTCCAAGCTGGTAGTTGATCACAGGCTGCAAATCTAAACTGAAATAACTTTCCATGTAATCAACAACAGGGTCATTAAAATTATGAGAAGGTTGTTGGTCCTCTTCATTGATAACAATTTTCTCATGTAAAACAATGGCACTGTGAATGCAATCAGACTTCATTGCTTCCTCTATTATCTCATGATTTAATTTCAACAATTAAAAGGAAGAAAAACATAATGGAAGAGAGTTTTCATATGCAAGTCCACTGCTTTCTTCATATTCAACATCATTCCTAGAGGATTTCTGATTTGAAACATTATAAACATTTTTCTTTAGCAATTTGAAAGATCGAAAACACAATGGAAAAGTTCTTTCATCTAATTCAAAAATTTCTTCATTTTCTTCACTGCTGTCATATGCATATTTTTCAATTTCATTGGATTGCTGAACATACTCATTTTTAGATATATATTTGATCAATGGCTGCTATTTTGAACTATCAAGACCTCCTATATAACAAGTAACAGGGTCATCAAACACATGAGAATATTGCTACAATTTCTTGTCAATTTGTTCCAGTGAATTAGTGTAATTTGGCATCAGCAGACATTCCTTTGCTTCAATGACGATTTTAGAATTTTCTTTCGACAATTTAAATGAAGAAAATCATAAAGGTAAATAATTTCCTTCAGTTGATTCAATACTTTCTTCTTTGTAACTATGATATGTAGGTTGATTTCTCTCATTACATTGCTGAAAAGGAACATTTTCTGATAGAGAACATGAAGTTGGTTGTTCTAGGAATTCAACATCATAATCATCATCATATTCATCATATATAGGAAAATCAACAATATCTGCAATGTCATCTAACAAGGAAAAACTTGGAACATCAACCTGCTCTTCAACAAGCTGATTTGCAAATTCATCTTCTTGACATTCTACAAATGAATACATAAAACAATCAGTTTCTTGCTCATGATGAAAAAGATCGGGATGTAAATCATCTTCTTGTTTATGCACAATCTCATGTTCTCCAGCTTTCAAATTCTCATCCAAAATATGATTTTGCAGCTCCTTACATGCTTGAATATTGTCTTCCACTTACTGATCATTATTGAATATCTTCTGCAAAGACATAGACTTCCTCTCCATCAGAAGGAAAGATAAGTCTGATTGAAAGGTTGTTACATAATGGAGCATGGCAGTGACTTCAGGAGGTTGGACTTCTTCAGGCAGTTTATAATAAAGACTAGAAAACCTCCTGCTGAAATTTGAGATGGTTTCATCTTTCATTCTTCTCATGGCATAAAAATCTGAGAGGGGTAGATTCCATGACTTTCTCTCACCCCAAAATCTATGGAAAGATTCTCTCAATTCATCCCACGAGCTAATTGACTGAGGCTGCAAATTTTTGAACCATTCTTTGGCATCTCCTTGCAAGGACTGAGAAAAGGTCCTCATAGACACATCATCATGTTCAATCTAAAAAGGGTCTAAATTCTCAAAGACCTGAATATGTTTTTCAACTAAATGTCCATCAAGCTCTCCATCGAACCTAGGAAGGTACTTATAATGTTTCAAAGGAAAGTCATGAAGGATGGAAGGCAATTTAAGAGGATTGTATCTTTCTTGAATCCTGGAGGGTGCAGGATTAAGAACATAAGGTACAAACTAAACTTCGGTTTCATTAAGCTCACAAGAATGATCATGAACATCATTTGGTTCAGAGGAAGGAGCTTGGTGAATATCGATTATACAAAAAGGAGGTATACGTACAGTTTGCAATGGAGCATATACAAGGGTAGATCTCTAGGCTTCATTTGAATGTAGTAAGTGAAGAAATATTCTTTTGAAAAACTTAGGAAAAGGCAAGAAGATATTGATAAAACAGAAAAGTACTTCTTGGACTAAAATCAAGCTCGAGTACTTGATTTTCCATACTTCTCTTCCATATCTGTGTCAACGGGTCTCATTATCCATTGGAACCTTTGAAATTCATTTGAATCTTGATTGGAGTCACCATGAAAACTTTAGCTCTGGATTCTTCTGCCAGTGGAGTCACCTTCAAACTGATTTTATGATGTGTGGAGTCACCAAAATAGAAATATAGCCAATATGTGCCTAAGTGTTTTCTTCTCTCATACCTTAGAAATGCAACAATGTCGTTCTTCCTAGGGAAAGTTTCATTCAGTTCTATCCCCGACAACGACGCCAAAATGTTAACACTCTGTAAATCCGCTCGACTGATAAGCAGATGACAGAGGTAACTTTTTTAACCAACTTTGAGACCCGAAACTAGCCTTTCCGATCTGGAGAGGGCTCTTTCGGGAGACTTTGTCTCAATACAGGATATGGCTTTAAATCTCAGCTAGATTTAACACTGTCAAATAATAAGTTTTGGTTCTATTGGCGCAATAAAGTAAGACCTCTGGCTATGGAGTCGATTTAAAAGAACGATGGAAAAATGACTTGGTGACTAAACTTGGGAGGATAAAGGCTAAGAGAGAAACAATTTTCAATTTAAAATCGTTGTGTGTGGCAAACAGAAAACACATGAAGCAACTCGGAGCACCGTTGAGGAGGAATTCAGAGTTAACTTTAGAGGAAATATGTTTTGTCTAAATGGTGCGAACAAGGGGCATTGCGCAACGAATCCACAGGTTCGAAATTTCGTTTTGATTTAGACAGAAAAAGATATGAATAAAGAAAACGATAAGTGCATACGCAAGGAAGGGAAAAAATACATCCAATTTCTACAATTAGAATCTTTTCATGAAGCTACATGACTTTTGCATTAAGTTTCGATCAAACTCAAATTACATTCAATAGACATTGTCTATACTAATTTTTTCAACAAACTCAGTTTACATGAAAATGATCCCCATATATAGAAAACTAATGTCACCCTTGGCTGCTAAGGTTTAACTACTACCTCCTAGAATCATGGATCCGTTCTCTTTGAAAGAGAGCAATGACTTCAATGGATTTACTAAAAATAGAAAACCCAACTTTGCCAAATCATAATCGTAACCAAAATATTCTTTACAATAATTTATCATGATCAAAATTCTACCATATGGTTGTGATAAGTCATAATGTGCATTTATAGACACTCTGTCACCCTTGCACAACAAGTTTGATACGCAACAGTAACCTACAACAAAAAACGCATTGATGGATTGCGCAACAAACTCAGAAAAATAGGCGTTAATGATGACATCATATCTCACTAATACAAAATTAGTTTCCAAAACTGAGAGAGGTTTTTGTATTTAATATTTTTATAAAGAAAACCCTCTTTCATTTTCTTGAAATGATTCTCCCTCTGGCTGGAATACGTGTCGCAAAAACATGTCTTGGACAGGAAATCATGAAAATTGAAAAATAGGGCTCAAAGATTCCTTTGAATCTCCCACAATATGAATATTCTTTAAAATTGAAGAGAGTATTTTATTAATTGTTTTGTCCTAAACAAAAACCTCTTGGGGATTTTTAAAATTCCTCTCCAATTGGTCAAAAATCGATCTTGAAGTTGACCACTAAACTAGTCATTTGCGCAGCGCGACTTGTAGCCTGTGTGTAGGAAAATCCTCTATGCAACAGAATCCTTTGCACAAATAAATCCACTGCACTATGACATCCTCTGTGTGACGACATCCAGTGTGTGACAACATCCTATGCGCGACAACATCCACTGTGTGAGGAAATCCACCGCGCAATCAAATCCTCTACGTGACAACATCCTATGCGCGACAACATCCCATGCGCGATGAAATCCACTACACGACGAAATCCATTGCACAAAAGCATCCTTTGCGTGCCAACATCCTCTACATGACAACATCCTATGTGGAACAACTTCCTCTATGTGACGACATCTTCTCCACAACAACATCCTTTGCGCGATGACATCCTCTATGCAGCGCGCAATAGATGAACGCAACAAAATCCTTTTTGGAATAAAATTGCACCATGGGTATGCTTTGAATTTTTCAATGATACCAATGACATGGTGTGTCATGATTGTTCCTTTCTCTAACCTCATGAAAGGTGATGATGAAATATAATACCTTTTGACATGATATTCACCCTAACCTATGACTCATCTAGGAATTCCTTGATTTTCCCAAGATCATGTCATGACTTTGAAAGCTTTGGAAAAACCTCTAACTCTAGCTATGAAAATCATGGTGCTATTAGTTGGCTCCAACGAGGATGTTATCCTCCCAGTGAGGTAGCAAAGAAATCGTAGACCCTGTGCCTATCCATTGGGATGTTCCCAAACCATTGAAAACTCTGCTCTGACCTGTCACCTGTATCCGCTGATAACCTAAAACTGTGTATGCTCTAAAGTAAAATATGAAACTAAGTTGAAAATGAAAACTACAAATTGCTAAAAGGAATGCTCGTAGTATTGATCTTATTCGCACTCCTACCTACCCTAACTGCTAAAAATTATGCCAATCAAGTGAAATCAAAATTCCAATGAAACCATGCAAGCACTTTATCCACTTTTTTCTTTCTTTGCACATGCTTTCTCCAAAGTCTGTTTACTGATAAGTCATTCAAAAATTTATCTATAAATTCAAATCTCAAAAAATTAAAAACATCGAGATTGTTTTTTGCCTCCAACAAAACTGCAAATGGATCCTCCGGAACATACATAAAACAATAATCATTTTTCACCCCTTCCACTGCATCCTTGTTTTCATGTAATTCAACCTGTTGATTACCACAAAAGGCTGAAAAATATGTTGAGACTGCTGGAAGTAACAATCTTTTGAATCAGAAGACAATGTTGGCTGAAATGAAACCCCTAGTGGCAAGCAATCCATATCTAACACTAATGTTGATTTACCATCATATTTATTTCCAAGTTGGTAGTTGATCGCAGGCTGCAAATATGAACTGAAATAACTTTCCATGTAATCAACAACAAGGTCATTAAAAGTATGAGAAGGTTGTTGGTCCTCTTCATTGATAACAATTTTCTCATGTAAAACAATGTCATTATGAATGCAATCAGACTTCATTTCTTTCTTTATTATCTCATGATTTACTTTCAACAATTCAAAGGAAGAAAAACATAATGGAAGACAGTTTTCATTTGCAAGTCCATTGCTTTCTTCATATTCAACATCATGCTTGGAGGATTTTTGATTTGAAACAATATAAACATTTTACTTCAACAATTCGAAAGATGCAAAACTCAATGGAAAATTTATTTCATCTAATTCAAAACTTTATTCATTTTCTTCACTGCTATCATATGCACATTTTTCAATTTCCTTGGATTGTTGAACATACTCATTTTCAGATTTATGTTTGATCAATGGCTACAATTTTGAACTGACAAGACCTCCTACATAACAAGTAACAGGGTCATCAAACACATGAGAAGATTGTTGCAATTTCTTGTCAGTTGGCTCTAGTGAATTAGTGTAATTTGGCATCAGCACACATTCCTTTGCTTCAGTGATGATCTTATAATTTTCTTTCAACAATTTAAATGAAGAAAGCATAAAGGTAAAGAATTTCCTTCGGCTAATTCAATACTTTCTTCTGTGTAACTATGATATGTAGATTGATTGCTCTCATTACATTGTTGAAAATGAACATTTTTTGATAGAGAACATGCAACTGGTTGTTCTAGGAAGTCAACATCATAATCATCATCATATTCATCATATATAGGAAAATCAACAATATCTGCAATGTCATCTAACAAGGAAAAACTTGGAACATCAACTTGCTCTTCAACAAGCTGATTTGCAAATTCATCTTCTTGACATTCTACAAATGAATACATAAAACAATTAGTTTCTTGTTCATGATGAAAAAGATCGAGATGTAAATCAACTTCTTGTTTATCCACAATCTCATGTTCTCCAGCTTTCAAATTCTCATCCAAAATATGATTTTGCAGCTCCTTACATGCTTGAATATTGTCTTCCACTTCCTGAGCATTATTGAACATCTGCTACAAAGACATATACTTCCTTTCCATCAGAAGGAAAGATAAGTCTGATTGAAATTTTTTTACATAATGGAGCATGGCAGTGACTTCAGGAGGTTGGAATTCCTTAGGCAGTTTATAATAAATACTAGCAAACCTCCTGTTGAAATTTGAGATGGTTTCATCTTTCATTCTTCTCATGGCATAAAACTCTGAAAGGAGTAGATGCCATGAATTTTTCTCACCCCAAAATCTATGGAAAGCTTCCCTCAATTCATCCCATGAGCTAATCGACTGAGGTTGAAAATTTATGAACCATTCTTTGTCATCTCCTTGCAAGGACTGAGAAAAGGTCCTCGTAGACACATCATCATGTTCAATCTCAAAAAGGTCTATAAAATGCTCAAAGATCTGAATATGTTTTTCTGTTGAATGTCCATCAAGCTCTCCATCGAACCTAGGAAGGTACTTATAATGTTTCAGAGGAAAGTCATGAAGGATGGAAGGAAATTTAAGAGGACTATATATTTCTTGAATCTTGGAGGGTGCATGATTAAGAACAGAAGGTACAAACTCAGATTTGGTTTCATTAAGCTCACAAGAATGATCATGAACATCATATGGTTCAGAGGAAGGAGATTGATGAATATCGGTTATACAAGAAGGAGGTACACCTACAGTTTGCAATGGAGGATATACAAGGGTAGAACCCTTGGCTTCATTTGAATGCAGTAAGTGAAGAAATATTCTTTTGAAAAACTCAGGAAAAGAAAAGAAGATATTGATAAAACCAAAAAATTACTTCTTAGACTAAACTCAAGATTGAGTACCTGATTTTTCCATACCGTTGTTCCATATCTCTATCAATAGGTCTCATTCTCCATTGGAGTCTTTGAAACACATTTGAAGCTTGATTGGAGTCACCATGAAAAATTTAGCTCTGGATTCTTCTACCAGTGGAGTCACCTTCAAACTGATTTTCTGATGTGTGGAGTCACTAGAGAAAAAATACAACCAATATGGGACTAAGTGTTTGCTACTCTCAGACCTTAGAACTGCAACAATGTCATTCTTCCCAGGGAAAGTTTCATTCAATTCTGTCCTCGGCAATGATGCCAAAATGTTAGCACTCTGTAAATCCACTCGGCTGATAAGAAGACAACAACGGTAACTTTTTCAACCAACTTTGAGACTTGAAACTAGCTTTTTAGATCTGGAGAGGGATCTCTTAGAAGACTTCGTCTCAATACGGGATATGGCTTTAAATGTCAGCTAGATTTAACACTATCAAAAAAAAAAAATTGGTTCTATTGGCGCAAGAAAGTAATACCTCGGGCTATGGATTCGATTTAAAAGAATGATGGAAATACATGACTCGGTGACTAAACTTGAGAGGATAAAGGCTAAGTGAGTAATAGTCTTCAGTTTAAAATCGTTGTGTGTGGAAAACAAAAAACACAGGAAGCAACTCAGAGCACCGCTGAGGATGAATTCAGAGTTAACTTTAGAGGAAATACATTTTGTCTAAATGGCATGAACAAGGGGCGTTGCACAGCCAATCCATAGGTTCAAAATTTCGTTCCGATTTAGGAAGAAAAAGATATGAATAAAGAAAACAGGAAGTACATACGCAAGGAAGGGAAAACAATACATCCCACTGCTACAATTAGAATCTTTTCATCAAGATACAGGACTTTTTCATTAAGTTTCAATCGAACTCAAATTACATTCAATAGACGATGTCTATACTAATTTTCTCAACCAACCCATTTTACATGAAAATGATCCCCATATATAGAAAACTAATGTCACCCTTGGATTCTAGGGTCGAACTACTCCCTCCTAGAATCATGGATCTGTTTTCTTTGAAAGAGAGAAATGACTTCAACGGATTTACTAAAAATAGAAAACTTGACTTTGTCAAATTATAATTGTAACCAAAATATTCTTTAAAATCACCGATCATGATCAAAATTCGACCATATGGTTGTGATAAGTCATCATGTGCATTTCTGGACACTATGTCACCCCTGCACAACAAGTCTGCTACGCAATAGTAACCTACAGCAAAAAACCCAGCAGATTGCGCAGCAAACTGGGAAAAATAGGCATTAAAGATGACATCATATATCACTAATAAAAAATTATTTTTTGAAACTGAGAGATTTTTTTCTATTTAATATTTTTATAAAGAAACACCTCTCTCGGTTTCTTGAAATTCATCTCCAATTGGCCCAAATATGTGTCGCAAAAACATGTCTTGGACAGGAAATCATGAAAACTAAAAAATAGGGCTCAAAGATTCCTTCGAATCTCCCAATATATGAATATTTTTTCAAATATGAGAGAGATTTTTATTACTTGTTTTGTCCTCAACAAAAACCTCTCAGGGATTTTCAAAATTCCTCTTCAGTTGGTCACAAAGTGATCTTGAAGTTGACCACTAAACTAGTCATTTGCGCAGCGTGAGTTGTAGCATGTCTGCAGGAAAATCCTCTACGCGACAGAAGCAGGAGAGATGCATTTCACACATATAGGTTAAAAGGGGGTCAATTATGCATTCACTGCAACCAAAACATCGTCAACCTAGAAACGTGAACATAGGAATTAATATATTGAACAATATAATATACAACTGCACCCCCAAAAAAATAAAAAAATAAAAAAACCGCAGAAATTTGGTGAAGGCTATTTGTATGAGAAAAGTGAGGATGAATATGTAGATGTATACACACAACAGTTTTAGAGCTAGTTAGTTTCTTCAAATCTTATACTATGTTTGCTCACTATTCTGTTACAAATGTTTCTTAGGTTTTGCGAAAGTTCATTTCTCTAACATCCCTTTTCTTTGTTATATTTTTTAAGAGCATAAGTGGAAATTTCCCTTTATGCAATTGTTATTCCATTGACGAAAACAAATTTGAATAGGTATCGAACAATTGCAGCTGCAAAATGGAACAGTGAAATATTTTTGTAACTTAACCGAGATACATGGACATGCGAAAGTAAAGGAAAAAACTGGATATGGAGAACAATACCATTGCCTTGTCGTTGTCTGACTCTCCATATTTTATATGGAGAATGTGTTGTGAGCCAAGTTTTCCCGCCAGTGTGACAGTTGTTCCAATGGTTCTCATTGGGTAAATGTCGTTGCTCTGTGCAAGTCGGTTAATAGTTGTGTCTGGGATGAAACGATATTCTGAACAAATAGCGAGAATTTTTTCCACAATACTTGTTTCGTTGAGCTAAATAATCCGATCAAAATCACCACAGTCATATAATATTTTGGGCAATATATTAAAATTTGTAATGGATACCCCACTACCTGGAAATATATTTTCTTCATGTTTCTGGACAAGTTGTGTAGGAATAGTCAGTGTGACTGTCATCATGGCCTTCTTGTCTGTCATGTCATCACGCATAATGGATCTAGTTTTGTTTGCCTTGTCCAATTAGGTGCTATAGATGACCATTATGTACCCTATGAACACTTGTCCAGTTCGTCGGCTCTTCAATCCCTCTATTGATAGTATTTTGGGTGTTACAAGTTTAGACCTGGTGACAATTTTTGAACAGGAAAATTAAAGTGAATGGTAGTGTGCATTATTTTTTTGTTTTCTTTTTTTTCCTTGCATAAATTTACAAGTAGACGCACAACTTGGATGAAATATGGAGCCGAAGTTTTGCAACCAGACCTCTTAGTCTGTGGAACATGCACTATGTTCGGCATCTCGCTTGTACTTGTTGATACCTCTTGTGAACTGCAAAGTACGTATTGCAGATGACATCAGCATATTCACCATGCCATAGATGAATAAATAGCTAAGGATATTTGTTTGTTAAACATACAAGGAACATAATGTATGCATCTTTACCTTTGGCCTTGTCGGTCTGCTGATGTCTGGGATGAATGACTGCTCATGGCCATGTCACTAGTCCAACATGAATCAAAGAAATTAAGAATATGCGTCGAATTCCAAGGACTGAATAAACTCACAGTGACTGATCTATTCCCGACACCATTTTTGATGAGATTATCAATGAGGTAGTAGGACATGAATGTTACTCATTAATCGACGACTTCTCTAGGTACAATCAAGTACCTATAGCTAAGGAAGATCAAGGAAAACTTACATTCGTCTCTGAATTTAGATCACATGTATACAAAGTCATGTTGTTTGGCCTAAAAAATGCCCCAACAAAATTCTCAAGGATAATAGTGAAGGAATTTCAAAAATGTATCTATAAAACGATGGTCGTGTACTTTGACGACTGGAATATCTACAACCTACTTAAATACCACATCCATTGGTTAAGAATGATGATGGAAAGATGTAGGCAAATCTCATTATCTTTAAAAATCAAAAGGAGCTTATTTTCCACACTTATAGGTATATTGTTGTGCCATATTGTATAAAAGGATGGGATAAAAGTAGACATGGCCAAAATTAAAATCATCCTCGACTTGAAACCAAAAGTCAACCAAAAACATATCAAAATCTTCCTTGGTTACATGGGGTATTACAGAAAATTCATCTCATACTACTCTGACATCATGTTCCCAATCAATGAGTTTTTAAAGAAAGAAGTCGAGTTCCAGTGGAGTCTAAAATGCGACAAATCCTTTGAACTAATAAAAAACAAAATTGGTAGAAGAGCCCATCCTTCAATTTTTGGACTGGTCTAGGAAATTTCATGTTCATTTCTATGCCTCAAATGTCATTGTTGGTGCGGTATTAGCCTAGTCGTATGATGACATGGTCAACCACCCAAATGCATACGTCAATCAAAAACTAAATAAAGCCGAAAAAAAATATATTCGATGACTGAAAACGAAGATCTAGCAATGATTTTTCCCCTATAAAAATTTTGACACTATCTGTGAGAAAATCCATTTACATTTTTCATAGGTCATAAAGCATTGAAATATCTAGTCAATAAACCAGTCCATCAAGGAATTTTTTTTCGATGGCAACTACTCTTTCAAGAATTTGAATTTGAAGTAGTAGTCCGACCGAGAAAGAAGAATGTCATCCTAGATCACCTGTCCCAACTTGAAACAAGGGAAGATCTGACAGGGATAGATGATGAATTACCATATGTGAATTTATTCAGGGTTGAAGAAATTTCCAAAGAACTAGAAGAAATCGTAAATTTTCTGGAAGAAGGGAAATCACCTGAAGATCTATCGACCAATAAATGAGAAATCCTAGCCATGAAAGTTGCACCATTCACTCTCATGAATGGATATCTTTACAATCTAGGACTCGACAACATTCTGCGAAGATGATATTTAGAGCATGAATGTGAAGACATCATTAACAAAGCACACACAGGTCCATCAGGAGGTCATTTTCAATCTGACATGACAACTGGGAAAATCCTTCAAGCCGGTCTCTGGTGGCCAACTTTACATAAAGACTATTGAGAATAAATAAATAAATGTGACAAGTGTCAAAGGTTATGCCAACTGCTATGGAAGAAATAAATTCCCTTGCACTTGGTAAACCTCAGTTTCTCATTTGAAATCTGGGCTATTGATTTTGTCAATCCCTTCCCAGAAAGAGAGAAAAGGTCGAGAGAAAAATACATTATTACAGTTGTCGAATACTTAATAAAGTGGGAAGGAAAAAATAATAACACTTTACTAATATAATAGTTAATTGGTGGTTATTAATGTATTTGGGGGGTGATCGATCTATGGTTTTCAGATTCGATGTGTGTGCGCATGCTTATAATCCTGGGAGCTAGGGTTGCAAGCCTTATCCCTCTTCATGTCCTATTCCCGCCCCTTCTTTTTCAACCTCCACTCCCCTTTCTAGTCTCCCTGATTCTTCTGTACCCCTTCTCTATTCCCCACTTCCCCTTTTTCGTCGACTTGAGGGGGTCTCAACGGTTTTCCTTTCACCATAGGCCTAAAATTCCCCACTACTCCCTCTGCTGGCCTCTTTTGTCCGAGCGTGATGGTTTCCATAACTGCAGTTAGTTTATTCATCTATGGTCTTGGTCAGCAAAATGGAGAACTATGACAACTTAGTGGATTATTCTCATGATCCTTCTGAGTTTCTTCCCTGGACCTCACCATCCAAAAACCCCCCCTTTATCCTCGTTGGCAAGGACCTTCTTGAACCTATCCCAGTGCATAGATATACGAGTGGCCCCTCTTCCCCTCTCTTTAAGATCATCCTTAATTCATCTAGTTGTGTCCCTCCTCACGCTCCTTTCTATGGGGAATTTTTTTCTCCTGGTTCTTTGCTCCCCTGCTTGTCGACCTCCTAGTTGCTGACTCCACCAGACCTACAACTTTTTTTTCCTCCTGCTTCTCTACCAGATTTCACCGCAGACTCAATTTGGACCAACTCCAACTCGGCTTTGGACCCCGAGGTACCTCCTCCACTCTCAGAGATGAGCCCCTTGTTAAAATTCCTCGCTTTGTATCCCACGGGTTTGTTGTGTTCGGATCAGGGTTTCCCCTCTTATTTTTTCTACCCAAATCTTGAGTAGGCCATTCCCTTATCTTTTGGTGCTCATTAGGAATTTTGGCTTATTGCCTCTAGTTTGGACCCAACAAATTTTAATGGTTGGGATGGCATCTTGGGGGAATATTCTAGTGTTCATGGGCACCCTTTAGCAGGTTTATCTTCCTCGCATAGTCCTAGCCACAGAAAGCACAGGAGGAACAAGTGTACTTTGGTCACAGTTGTGGAATCAAATATTGTACTTGGACAAGATATTACAATGGAGGAAGCCACAGACCTGGCAGACAAAACCCTAGTGGGGAAGGCCTATGGCCACCATTTTAGCTTCAAAATCCTACAATCTTGGGTGTCTGATACTTGGGTTAGTGCTCCCCCTCAATTCAACTGCTTAACAAGAGGGTGGTTTATGCTAAATTTTTCAAACCCCAACCAGGCTGAAAATGCCCTCTTGTGTGGTTGGAGTATCGATTCGAATATGATACTTCTGAAGAAATGAGAACCCTCTTTTGATGTAGCCAAAGAAATAATGGAAACCATCCCCAGTTGGGTCCGCCTCCTGGGTCTCCCTCCACAATATTGGTTGGTAAAATGCTTCCAAGCGATTGGAAATGAACTCGGGTTCTTTCTTAAGGCCGATATGTCCTTCAAGGAAACAAGAGAGATGGTTTTCACTCAAATTCTTGTTTCCCTGAATATTAGGGTCAGATTGAAAAATCAATTTAATATAATGTATGGCGGTCACACTCGCATGCAATTGTTGGATTACGAAGGGGTCCCCTTCCACTATAGATGCTACCATGAACATGGTCATATTTTGAAGGACTATCCCCTTCCTTTTCGTGGTTGTAAAATTATTTCTTCTCCTACTAAAAATAAAAAGTGCTATGGGTTTTCAGTTGTCAACAGTACTAGTTCTTATCATTCTTTGATGGATCACTCCCTCTACATAGGAGGACAACAACCAGCTTCAGTGTGCAGACTGCTAGCTTCCTGCACTGAAGCCCATTTGCAGGAACACTCTGTTATAAAAATAGGATCACGGAGGAATAAAAACAAATGCCAAAATAAAAAACAGAAGAAATTCAATACAATAGAGACATAGATATACGTGGTTCACCTAGTGTGGGCTACGTCCACCAGAGAAATTTATAGGTCCTTCCTTTTTATTATCCAACAAATGAAGGGATAAAACCTACAACACACCCATTGTAACTTTCTCTTCTTTCTCTTTTAGTATCCTCTCTCATAATACAATATTCACAATGATGCATAGACACAATACATTTCCCTAATAAAAGAGGGTTTCCTTCTAGGGAAAAAAACCCTAACATAAATTCTACCGTCAAATCTATGACCTTATAATGAACGGTCCATATTTACTATGAAATTACAATATACATTTACAAGGAAATTTTTCCTTCGGGGGCTTCACCCCCAAACCCTTGTCGAGGGCCCACTTTCCCTTGGACCCCCTAGCTGGGGGGATGAGCCCCCTGGACCCCACAGGGGGGGAAATCCCCCCTGCAATCCCCCCATGTGGAGGGGTGTCCAATATTATGGTGTGTATAGTATTCATGGAGTATAAACACAGCTGAAAACAAACACCTATGAAACATGAAGATAATCACGCTCCACAACCAACAATCTCCCACTTGGATACTGATCAGAACAACTCCACTGCTATTGTACCTATTGGACTTTACTCCACCTTGGACCTGGAAAATTTCTCATCATCACCTTCATGCTTGAAGACCAACTGAAACTGAGTAGAAACTCAGTTTCTCCCTTGTTACTCCCTTTGTTAACATGTCTGCAGGATTATGGCTATTATGTATCTTTTCCAACTTCAAATGTCCATCTTCCAAGACAGTTTGTATGAAATGATACTTGAGATGTATATACTTAGTATTCAAATGGAATGTTGAGTTCTTCGCAAGATGAATGGCACTCTCACTGTCATAGTACAAGATTCTATTGTCCTGCTTCTTTCCCAAATCCTTCATAAACCCTTGTAACCAAATCATTTCTTTACTAGCCTCTGTAGCAATGACATACTCTATGTTTGTTGTTGAAAGTGAAACAACATTTTGTAGTTTCGAAATCCAACTTACTGGTGTTCCACCTATGGTAAAAACATACCATGTGGTGCTCCTCCTGCTATCTTTATCACTTGACATATATGAACCAACATATCCCTGTAGAACAATGTCTAAACCTCCAAAACATAATTCATGAATAGCAGTACCTCTCAAACACCTGAGAATCCACTTTACTACCTCCCAATGTTCTTTACCTAGATTGTTCATATACCTGCTCACAACTCCCACTGCATGATATCTGGTCTTGTACAAAACATCACATACATCAAGCTACCAACTGTTGATAAATAAGGGACCCTGGACATGTTTTTTATCTCTTCCTGTGTCATGGGACATATTTCCTTAGTTAATTTGAAATGTCAGGCCAAATGTGTACTAACTGGTTTTTCATTCTGCATTTTAAACCTCTCCAACACCTTCCCTATGTACTCACCCTGAGACAATGTCAATTTGCGATTTTTCATGTCTCTTGTTATTCTCATACCAAGGATTGTTTTTGTTGCACCCAAATCCTTCATCGCAAATGAATTATCTAATTTCTTCTTGAGCACATTTATATCCTGGATACTAGACCCTGCAACAAGCATGTCATCTACATACAATAGAAATATAATATAGCTTCCATTTTCTAGCCTTTTAAAATAAACACAGTGATCAGAATGACATCTACTATAACCTTGTTATGTCATAAACGTGTCAAACTTCAAATACCACTGCCTTGGAGCTTGCTTTAGGCCATACAAGCTCTTATTCAACTTGCATAACAAATTCTCCTTCCCTTTGACCTCATACCCCTGTGGTTGCTACATATAAATCTCTTCCTCCAAATCCCCATGGAGAAAAGTTGTTTTTACATCTAATTGTTCAAGATGTAAATCTTCTACTACCACAAGACTTAAAATAGTCCTAATTGAAGTCATTTTAACAATAGGAGAAAAAATTTCATCAAAATCTATACCTTTCTTTCGTGCAAATCCCTTTACAACAAGTCTAGCCTTGTACCTCTTTTTGCCTCCATCTTCTTCCTTCAACTTGTAAACCCATTTATTCTACAATGCTTGTTTTCCTGCAGGCAACTGAATCAAATCCCAAGTCTGGTTAATTACCAAGGAATCCATTTCCTCTTTCATGCCTTGCTCCCACTTCTTTTTAGTGTCTACCTGCATTGCTTCTTCATAACATTCTAGTTCACCAGAATCAATTAACAATAAATAATACAATGAAGGAGAGTATCGTTCTAGGGGTCTACTTAACCTAGTAGATCTTCTAACAACACTTGCAGGAGTTTGAGGTACATGCTTCTCCTGTTGTTGTACATTTTGATTTTACGGTATCTTTGGAATTTCTTTTTCAGTGATCTCATCAAACACTGTGTATTCTAGTTTTTCTTTTTCTCGTTTCTTTCCCTGCAACTGATATTTGTACATGAACTTCTCATTGACTATGGAATCTCTACTCCTAATTATTTTTTTATTTTCATAATCCCATAAGCGATAAAAAAAATCATTAACATTGTATCCAATATGGACAAATGCCTCAAGCTTTGTTCTATTTTCTTTATCAATATGGGCAAATGCCTCAAGCTTTGTTCTATTTTCTTTATCAATATGGACAAATGCTTCACAACCTAAAGTCTTCAAAAAATAATAGTTTACCTTTTTACTTGTCCATGCCTCCTCTGGAATTCCACCATTCAAAGATCTTGAAGGTCCTCTGTTTATTAAGTAAACAACAATATCTACAACATCTTCCCAGAACTATAAGGGAAAACCAACATGCAATCTCATACTCCTTGCATTCTCCATGATTGTCCTGTTCATCCTTTCTGACACATCATTTTCTTGTGGTGTTCCTGGAACTATCTTCTCTCTAAGAATCCCATGGCATGAACAGTAATCATCAAACTCCTTGCTTCAATATTCACCTCCATTGTCTGATATGAGACACTTCAACCTTTTTTCTGTCTCATTCTCAACCAAAGATTTCCATTTCTTAAAAGTATCAAAAACATCATATTTTTGTCGAATGTAATAAACCCAAGTTTTTCTAGTTGCATCATCAATGAAAGTAACATAATAATGAGAGCCACCAAGAGAT
>JZKD02S1768501.1:55178-77952 GCA_000966675.3 Picea glauca | reverse complement strand
AAATCACCTTGAACATAATCTAGAAAATGTTTCCTATGGGGTGTGGCATGAAGTGAAGCCCCTGAATCTACTACCCAAGACTCAAAAATATTATCTACAGAAAGAATCAAAGCATATTGTAACACATCACATGTTACAATTGCTTTCTGATTTTTTTCTTGTTGTCCATCTCTTTGTTTCTTTGGAGCTCTGCAGTCTTTCTTCAAATGTCCTTTCTTCCCACAATTCCAACACTCTATCTTTCCCAATCTAGATTTCAATCTTCCCTTCCTAGAATTCCCATGGTTCCCTAAGCCCTTTCCTCTATCCTTTTGTCTTACCCTGTTCTCCATGTTTAATGCATTACTCGATGTCTCGCCTATGATTTTCCATCGCATTTCTCCACTAAGGATAACACCAACAACAACATCAAATTTTAAAGTGTTTGAACCAGAGACATAGTTACTTACAGCCATGACCAAGACGTTCCAACTTTCTGGCAATGAGCACAAGAGTAGAAGAGCCTTGACCTCATCATCAAAGTCCACTTTTATAGAACTTAGTTGATTATTTATCGTATTAAATTCATTTAAATGATCTGCAACAAACCCACCTTCTAACATCTTCATATTAAATAATCTCTTCATTAGAAATACCTTATTGTATGCTGAGGGTTTTTCATACAGTTTATCCAATGTTTCCATCAGCTCCTTCATTGTCTTTTCTTTCTAAATATTGAAATCCAACGACACTGACAGGCTCAGTCGTATCGTTCCTAGTGCCTTTTTGTCAATAACCTCCCATTCTTCGTCCTTCATGGTCCTTGGCTTCTTTTCTATTCCACCCAATGGTAGGAATAGATCCTTTTGATATAAATAATATTCCATCGGCATACTCCATAACTGATAGTTTTGGTCGTTAAATTTCTCGACCCTAAGCTTTCCATCTTCTGCCATTGTTCCCACTTGAACTAGGAACCCTCTTTTCCTATGAGTTACCTTTCTCTCTGATACCAGTTGTTAGAAAAATAAGATCGTAGAGAAATAAAAAAAATGTGGAAATAAAACACAGAAGAAACACAATACAATAGAGACACATATATATGTGGTTCACCCAGTGTCAGCTACTTTGACCAAATAAATTGGCAGGTCCTTCCTTTTTATTATCTAGCAAATGAAGGGATATAACCTACATCACACCCATTGTAACTTCATCTTCTTTATCTCACGGTATCCACTCTCAGAATACAATATTCACAATGATGCATAGCTGCAAATACATTTCCCTCATAAAAGAGGGTTTCCTTCTAGGGAAAAAAACCCTAACATAACTTCTACCGTCATATCTCTGACCTTATAATGAATGGTCCAGATTTACTATGAAATTACAATATACATTTACAAGTAAAATTTTCCTTTGGGGGCTTCTCCCCTAAACCCCCATTGGGAAAGTTGTGCCCTAAACCCCCTTCGGGGGCCCGCTTGCCCCCAGACCCCCCAACCGGGAAGAAGAGATCCCTGGACCCTGCAGGGGGGGAATTCCCCCCCTGCAAGCCCCCGCGTGGAGGGGTGTACAATATTCTGGGGTGTACAGTATTCATGGGGTATAAACATGATTTAAAACAAATACCTATGAAATAGGAATATAATTAGGCTCCACAACCAACACACTCCTAGAATGTCGTCAGTCCAATGGCTGACTCCCTCACTGGTCAACAACCACTCATACCTCTCAATTCACTCATGGGTAAGATTCTCTCATACCCCATCCCTTTTCCTATCAAAAGTATTATTCAGTCTTTTCATTTTTTGAAGATGGACCCCCCCCACTGTACAAGACCTTCCCTTCCCCATCCTCTCTTCATCCTCGGCTCCCCCCATATGTTTACCCTACCTCTTCCCCCCCTCTAACTCCATCCCACTCAACCACGATCCACCTCCTGAAATTCCCCCTCTTCCCTCTTCCGATGACCCCTCCTCAGCTAGATCAGAGGACTCATCCATCATATTTAGCCTCAGAAACCACAACATTTTGGTTACAATGTCAAAAGTGACTGGGTTAGGTATGAACCCGGGAATCCATAAACTCAAAAAAGGCCAAGGTAGTTCTTATCATCTATCCAAAGAAAAAAATTGTGTGCTAATTGACATCACTTATAGAAGACAACATTTCGTATTTAGGGCCCTTAGAGCATCGCAAGAACTGGAAGGGGTTTCCCCATGAAATTCCTCTCTTTCAATTGCAGGGGGTTGGAGAGTTTCCAAAAATTTTTTTCCCTAAAAAGGTTGATTACACTAAATAAACCTAATGTAATTCTACTACAATAAACAATGTCATTGGAGGCCTCGGTGACAAGGACTCTTGAATCCCTTCTTCCTTCTTAGATTTTTATTGGGATAGATGTAAATGGTCATTCTGGGGGCTTAGCAGTTGGATGGTGCAAACGATTTGTCAAGATTCTAAACTCCTAGGCCTTGGACTCTTGTCTAGGGGTATATTTTATTCTGGAAGGCTTGGGGTTGGAATTCAGGGTTCTAGACATGTATGGGCCTTATTCTGAATATGCCACTTTCTAGGAATCTCTTTTCAACAAGGACCTACTGAAGGTGAAAATTTTCCTTCTAGGTGGATATCTAAATCTCTCCTTTGGGGATGTTGAAGTCTGGGGACCTTCATCTCTCCCAGACCCACAGTCTAACATGTTTTCCCATTTCTTCTCTATCAATGGGCTTATCGACCTACCACCTATCAAGCTCCTCTCATCCTGGCAGAATATGAGGACTGGCGATGCTCGGGTGGAAAAAATATTAGATCGTTTCTTGGTCCACAAATCTCTTTTAGACTACCCTCTCAAATTCAGATAATGGATCAGTAGTGGAGGAGAATTTGACCACTATCAAATTTGGCTTGAACTAGAATTCGAACCAAAGAAACCAACCATCCCCTTCAAGTTCAACACAACTTGGCTAGAGAATGAAGAACTCTAGAAATTGGTAAAGGAAAATTGGGTGGCCTACAATCCAATTTTTGGCCTCCCAACAGCAATCCAATTTGTGGAAAATGTTAAAATAATAAAGAAGCTGAATTTACCTTGGGCTATTGCAAGGTGTGCCAGAGAGGACCAAAAACTAAGGCATATTGAGTCCCAACTCGATCTCATATCCAATTCGGGGGATGAAGGTTATTTCTCACAAGAGACCAAAGATAACCTAAAATATTTGGAGACCCTTCGTAAAAAGTTGTTGGATGATAAAGAAGACGAATGAAATCTCAAGAGTAGGGCTATCTGGCTGGACAAAGGAGATGAAAACACAAAATTTTCCATTTACTTTACAAAAGGTAGGAAGGCTACAAACACCATTTGGAAACTACAAGGCCAAGGGGACTCTCCAGTCACCTCTTTTGAGGAACTAGCTCAACTGGGGATCACTCACTTTCAAAATCTTTTTAAGGATTATCCAAGAGTAAACATCGCAGATATCCTTAGATCAACCCTCTACTTCCCCATATTTTTGGATGAGGTTGGAAATCGAGATATTTTTGCAGAAGTCACTGAAAACAAGCTAAAAGAAATAATCCATAGCTTCCAAAAGGATAAAATCCCAGGCCCGTACGGATGGACTATTGAATTATATTTAGCTTTCTTTGACTTACTTGGGCAGACCTATTACAAGTAGTAGAGGAGTTCAGAAGGAACAAGTGACTACATGCTCCTATAAATTTGACCTTCATTGCTCTCATCCCAAAAAGAGATGAACCTCAATCCTTTGATGACTTCAAGCCCATTTCCCTTTGAAAATGTATTTATAAAATCATAGCCAAAATTATTGCGAGAAGACTAAAGCCCATCCTCTCAGGCACAATCTCAAAAAAACAATTTGGCTTTTTGGAAGGTCGCCAAATCCATGAATCTATTGGTGTAGCCCCAGAAAGACTCCACATCCTAAAAACCTCTCGATCCCGAAGAACCATACTAAAAATTAACATGTCAAAGGCCTTTGATAGAGTAAGTTGGTCCTAGATCACAATTCTCCTCACTCATCTAGGATTTGAAGTCCCCTTTATCAAGTGGATCATGGCCTACTTAACTTCAGTCTCTTTCCCAATTCTGATAAATGGGGCTAACTCTCCTTTCTTTCATTCAAAGCATGGATTGAGACAAGCCTTTACAGTCTCTCCACTCTTATTCCTTCTGGTGGCTGAAATTCTTAGTTTAGTAATAGATCATGAGGTCTGGTCTGCAAATTTCCATGATGTTTTGATCGCCCCTCGCCACAAAATCACCCATCATCTTTTTGTGGACGATATTCTAATGTTTTGTAGTGGTTGACATTGGGATGCAGAGAAGCTATCCGAAATATTAAATTTGTTTCATCTAGCCACAAGTATGACTATAAATGTACAAAAATCAACAGTATCTTTTACTTGGATGGAGGAGGTAGAAGATTACTATAAGGCATTCTTTCCCTATACGACTTTGGATTTTCAGGAGGGAATCAAATACCTTGGTTTTCAATTAAAACCAAATGATTATCAGAAATCATACTAATGTTGGCTTCTAGCCAAACTAGAAAACCACTTAAAAGGTTGGAGTTTTAGGTGGTTGTCAAGGGCAGGAAGACTCATTTTGGAAAAATTGGTTTTGGATGCCATTCCAGTATACTAGATGTCACTTGCTTGGATTCCAAAAGGGATTCTAGATAGATCTAGAATTATCTTCTTCTGCTTTATCTGGTCCAAATATCAAGACAAATATAACACCCCTTGGGCCAAGTGGGACTGACTAGCTTGTCCAAAATCCCTAGGTGGATGGGGTCTGAATTTTTTTTTCCTTTTCTCAAAATATTTGGCAACTAAATTTGGATGGAGACCAATCACCACAAACAACCTTTGGTCAAATTTTGTGGTACAAAAGTACATACTCCCAAACTCACTAGAAGATTGGATCTGGAAACCAGAGAAACATCATACAAACTGCTCCATTATCTAGAAGGCCCTCCTATCCTCTTTTCATGTAATCAGTGATGGATTAGCATGGATAGTGAGTAATGGATCCCAAGTCCATATAGGATTTGATCCTTGGATGGGAATTGGGGTCTCACATTCCTTGACACCTGATCTGATTGACAGACTCCACCTACAAGATCTCTATTACCTATCCTAGGTGGAAGACCCAATTTCCACCTCTCTCTAGAAGCAAGGATGGAAGAGGGTAGAAAATATCATATTAACTGGTCCTCACTCAGTTCAATGGAACAATTATATCACAATTCTCTGAACTAGTCACATACAAATCACCAAAAGAGAAGATGAAATTGTTTGGAAGAAAACACCTCATAGGGCCTACACTCCAAAACTAGGATACATTTCATTAAGTGTTGAAATGATGCAAAGGGATCCATCTCGGTGGTGGAGAGGTATTTGGAAAGTGGAGTTCCAAAAAAAGAAAAAAAATATTCATGTGGTGTGTACTCAATAATAAAATCCCCACTTGGGACAACATGTGGAAATGAAACATTGAAGGTCATGTATGGTGACCCCTCTACAAAGGATCCAATGAAGACAACTCTTGCCTCTTCATACTATGTCCTTTCACCAAAAAGTTATGGAAAGAATTAAAAATCCACCTAAATCAAAGAATCACTTCGGATGGGACCACAATAGAAACAACCTAGCAACACTGGACTCAACATTCACCTTTCAAAATCATCAAAGCATTGCCACTCATTGTCAGCTGAGGAATCTGGTTAACACTCAATAAATCTATTTTTCAGGATCAACCCTCCCTTCCTGAACTCATTTCTGCCCAAGGATTATCAATTCTCTCTCATTTCCCTCAGGAGAAAAGCATCCCACCCATCCGCCTCACTCACCCCACTCGCAATGACCCTTCTAGGCCTTGGGCATACTTCAACAATGCCTCCCAAATCAATAATCAACTATGTGGGGGTGTGCTTCTCTATACATCTCTAAAAATCACCTTTACAAAATCAAAATGGGATTGGGAACAGGAACAAACAATCATGCTAAACTCATGGCTTTAAAGCTTCTTCTTCAATTTGCAGGGGAAAAGGAGGTCTGATCCCTCAGATTATTTGGAGATTCAAAAAATGTTATCAATTGGACTTGCAAGCAACAAATTTGTCACAAAAAATTTATGCAGCCTCTCTTAGAGGAAATCTTCATATTATTAGACTCATTTGACTCTTTCTCACTCAAACATGTCTACAAGGAACAAAATCAGTTAGTTGATTCTCTCTCAAAATCTAGTCTACAACTACATCATGGAACTTGGCACATATATGAAGCAAGGGATGAAGTCACACATGAGTTTTTCCACCATCCCTTCATAGAAACCATAGACTAACATATTCAACAACCAAATAATTATGCTCTACTTTGGATTATCAACACTTACCTTTTTCTTTTTTGAATGATTTTTACTGGTTCTACCTTGTACAGACCTGTATATTTCATTGATGGAATGGATTGATCATGGTTCTCATACCATATATGTGACATTTATATTTTTGTATCTCATTAGTCCTCTGTATTTCTTTATGCTGACATCAGGATGAATCATCTGTAGTACATATGGAAAGTGCACAACACCTACATAAAGTAATGTTGTCTCTCCGGATGAATAAAATTATGCTTTTTTCCATGGAAACAAAAAGTGGGCAGAAGCAAAACCAGTCGAGAATTGTACAAAGGAAACAATTGTAAAGTTTATTTATGAAAATATAGTAACTATATTAAGTTGTCCCTTAACGACAATTAATGATCAAGGAACACACTTTGTCAATAGTACAATCGAAGTATTGCTAAAAAAACTCATGATTGAAAATAGAAAAACAACTGCATTTCACCGACAAGCTAATGGGGTCATCAATTATTTTAACAAAAGAATACATAAGGGCCTTAGGAAAATATGCACTGTCAACAAAGATGACTAGGATGACAAAATTATAGCAATACTATGGGAATATAGAACAACATACAAAAGATCGACTGGCCAAACACCCTTTAAACTAGTTTATGGATAAGAAGTAGTGATCCCACTACATTTCTATGAAAATGCAAGTCAAATAGCTTCTGTTTTGGAATTTGATCACATCGTGAATACAATACAATGCTTCTACCAACTTAACCAATTAGAAGAAGAAAACGATATTGGAAAATAACATTAAGAAATTAAGGAAAGTTAGAAAAAATCCTCACACGATCGACACATTAAAAGCAAAGACATCAATAATGGAGACTTGGTACTGCTATATGAAAATTGAGTAAAAGGTAAACCAAGCAAGTTAGAGAGTGCATGGTTGGGTGTGAAAGTGGTCAAGGACATCCAACCTTCAAGAGTAGTACAATTGAAAATGCTACAAGGGAACCCTTTCAAGAAATTAGTCAATGGGGCATGACTCAAAAGATATTATACATAGTTTCCTAAAATCTCTAATGGCGAAAACATCGTTTGGGGCGCCAGTAGGACTTGACTAGGTTGAAAACCCATCAAGGCGACTCAATCTGAAAATGGAATATATAAAATAAAGAAAAAATAAATATATATTAAAATATTAAAATAAAAAGCTAAGCAAAGTTAACGAAAGCCAAAATAATCAATTAGTTAGTTACTAGGATTACGTACAAAAAATTGTCTACTACAAGATATATGACTGGCCAAATACATTCAACACATTCATTCACGACTATCACATTTCAACATGAGAGAACAGAGTCTCGGGGCAACAATTAGAGAAGAAACACAAAAATATAGAGCAATTTCAGTATCGAGATGAGATTTGCACCACTACTTAAACAAGCACACCAGTCGATCAATCGAAAGATAAATACATCACCCAGTTGAAAAAATAACTCACAAGTGTGAATTTTAAAGATCAAGCAAGCGAGGGAACATCAAGTGAGAGAGCATACAAGCAACACCTCAATCAAGCAGGAATACCATCAATGATGCAAGCATGACCTCAAAAGACCAAATATTAATCAAGTCGACAAGAAAATAAAAGCCGACATGGTCGGGCACTTCGACTAGAGGATTTCGACCAATTGGATAAACTAACCCGACCAAACATCACAAGTGAACGTCGACCAACCAAAAATGACACAGTTACCATGGCCAAACTTGAAGTTATCACATTTTCGAAGACCTGGTATGACATCAACATGGCACCACACATTTTTTTGCGCATTCTCCCAGATTTTAAAAATGAAAAATCTTTTGGGGAAAGTGATGCAAGGTCAAACAAAGGCATGCAGGAGGATATCTCACATAAGTAACAGATACGCTGACAGTTCAAAAAATCAGTTGAAGATTGTGCAACATGTAAAAAGATAGTTGGCTTCGCACCTCCACACTGTCTGCAACCATCATTTACAATTGATAAAGAACAATAATCATCTTCTACACATTGACAACCATGCAAGCCTGAGATAATATTAATAAACCAGGTTGAGAGAATGTTATGCGATCATACAATAAACTTTATTAATATTAGCTATTGGTAGTAATGTGATCATTCTCTTATACAAACATTCTCTTGACCTGGTTTATTAATATTAGCTATTGGTAGTAATGTGATCACATTAAATTGTAATGATGTGGTTTCATCCTTGTTATCAGAAAAACTAAGGAGGAAAATCATGGATAACCAGAGAACATATTCCTTATCTATAATAGGACTACCCTAGATACAAATACAAATAAGTCCTTCAGTGGGAAATCTAAATCTCAAGGAAAATCCTTAAAGAAATGTTGGAAATGTGGTAAAGTTGGGAATTTCAAAAAGGATTTTAGATCAAAAATTATTGAGAGAGGGAAGGGATCTGATGATGCTCTTTGCACAAAATGGAAATCCTCCTTAGAAGAAGGAGTGGATGTGTACTTGGCTTCTTCATGAACATATACAAATCATGATGTATGAATGATCAATTTAGGTGATTTTTTTCATATGACTCCCAACAAGGAGTGATTTTGTCAATACAAAAAGTATAATGGAGGTGATGTTTTCCTAGGAGATGACTCGAAAACCAAAATCATATGACGTGGAAAGGTCAAGTTATAGCTCAACGATAGAAGGATTATAATTTAGAACACTCCTCGGGTTTTTACACATTCTAGAGTTGGATAGAAACTTAATATATGTAAGTAAGATGAGTGATATAGGTGTACATATTGTGTTTGAAAAGGAAACTTGTAAAATGGTTTGAGGATAAATGGTGTTGATGAGGCAAGTTCGGAATGGAACTTTATACAAGTTGTTGGGAAGCACAATCAGTAATGGGTGTAACAATTGTATTTTTGTTGAGGGTGAAAAAGACAAAACCCCTATAGTCTCTGGAGAAAAGACAATGTTGTGGAATCAAATACTACGACATATTGGAGAGAAGGGCCTTTTATAAGTACATGGTAAATTTATGGTTGAAGGTATGTCTGATTGCACAATGGATTTTTCTTTTTGTGAACATTGCATATATGGTAAACAAAATTGGGTAAGATTCTCATCTAGTGCTATAAGAGCAAAGAGGATCCTAAAGTTAGTACACAGTTATGTGTTTGGACTTGTGCTTGTTCCATCAATAGGTAAACATGTGAACTATGTTTGTTTCATTGATGATTTCTCGAGGAATACATGGATTTATCTCCTTTGAAAAACAATTTAGGTCTTTGGTAAATTTGAAGAGTTCAAGGATCTTATGGAGAATCAAATAGAGAAGAAAATAAAGGTATTGAGGACAGATGATAGTAGATATTTCTACAGGATTGAATTCAAAGAATTATGTAAGAAGTGTTGTATAGAAAGGAAGAATAATACTCCATACACACCTCAACAAAATAGGGTTGCAGAAAGGATGAATAGGATGCTTATGGAAAAATCAAGGAGCATGCTCAATGGTGTTGGGTTAGGACACAAATTTTGGGAAGAAGTAGTGGCTATTTCATGTTACCTAGTAAATAGATCACCCTCATCAGGATTGGTTGACAAAACTCTACATGAAGCATGGACTAGTAAAAAAACATCTCTTAAACATTTTTTAAACATCTCATAGTGTTTGGTTTTTATGCTTATGTACATGTTATAAACAAAATCCTAATAAATAATAATATAATAAATATAATAAAGAATAAATAAAGTAAAGTAAATAAATAATAAGAAGATAAAGTTAGTAAATTAATATAACAATTAGAAGTCATGACTTCTCAATAAGGTGCCTAGGCCATATTTATGACCGACCCATCATCATCATTCAATAATTAATCAATACATCTATATTCATTATATGCCACTGAGAAAACACTTTTATACAACATTAGTATCATAGAGATAAAGACACCCAACCACTGATTGTGTCATACATCCACCACCTCCTACAGTTATTGTACTCAACTTGACCCGTACCAATCCATATGAATTCATCGTACGAAAATCCATATGAATTGTGTCGTACAACCGCAAAAATCTTCGTTACAATCCGTACTACCATTGTATCCTTCCACAGTCAATTATGCATCTGTACTCAATACCTACCATATTTCCATCCGTACCACCAATTAATTTCACATGTACAACTCAATCGGTTGACATACAACTGCAAATTTCATGTTTCATTTTTACCATCATTTAATTTATGTCGTACAAATCTATCATCGGTCGTACGACTACGATTTTTTTGTCAACGTACGAATTGGAATTACATGCAAATTTTCATGTATGTACATCCCCGTATGGTAACAATGTTCAGTACATTTCTTAATTAATTAAATTAAATTAAGACATCGTACAACAATTAAGACATTCGTTAATTAAATTCTCTAGTTGTATGACAAATTAAAGAAAAAATTCATAAAAAAAAATACCCCGTCATTTACTCATAAAATGACATAAATAAATTTGAAATTGAAGGAATTAGAAAAGTAACGGAAGGAAGATGATAAAATACATGAATAATTTAAGAAAACGAAGGATAAGTTTGAGGAACAGGTTACCCAAAACCATAATACCCTGCAACGAGATCAAGAAGTTCTAAGGAACTTGATCACTCGGTTCAAGGATAATAGCAACCATTGCAACCATTGCAATATTGATGGTCACACTAAGGAAAAGTGTTGGAAACTACATCGAGAGTTGAACCCAAAGAATTGCAAGAAGGATGAATAGAAAAAGAATCCTCTAGCACTAGATTCAAACAATCGAGTTGAAAGAAAATTTAATGTGGATGAGAAGATTGTTTACACATTAATGCAGAAGGAGGTGAATTTGATTATCCTTCATCACCAAGAAGAGAAGGAAATTAACAAACTTTTCCACATCAAGATCCAATTCAAGAAGACCAAGGTAGCCACTCTATTCGACTCCGAGTCATAGGATAATCTCATAGCAACATATTTGGTCAGTGAGATAGGATTAGAGGTTTGTGATCATGCTAGCCCATATCCATTGCGATGGGTAAAAAAGGATGCAAAGATAAAGGTAGCGTAAACAATGTAAGATTAAATTTTCTATAAGTGTTTATTTTATTGATGAAGTGGAATTGGACGTAGTACCCCTTGATGTATGTGGAGTAGTGTTTGGAATCCCCTACATGTATATCAAGGATGCATTATTCATGCGGAGAGAAAACCAATACCGACTAATTAAGTATGGAAATTCCTACATCATCAACACACATAAAGGAAAGTCAAAGATCTCACTGGTAAGTGCCAACCAAGAAAAGAAGTTTATTAGTTCCAGTAATAAATATGTTTTACTTTTCTTAAGAGAAAATTAGACCGAGGATGAGTAGATAAGAGTAAAAGAATCCATAGAGGGGTGTACTAAAGAGTAGAAACATCATTTGGATTAGTTTCTAAAGGAACACAGAGGATTTTTTCAGGAGACTAAAAGGATACCACCCAAGGGGGAAGTGGAGCAGGGAATACAATTATTTCCAAACTATCCATTTTCGATTATTGGGTTGTATAGATAGTTTGTTCTGGAAGTGAATGAAGTAAAAAAGTGGTTGCAATAAATGTTGGAGTAGGGTTTGATTCAACCAAGTACCTCACCTTGTGTATCACCTATCATAATTATACTAATGGATTATGGGACTTGGATAATGTGTCTCAAATACAAAGAATTGAACAAGAGTACACTAAAACAATTGTACCCTTTACCCATGATCAATGATCTGTTAGATGATGTAGACCACCCCTTCTCTCCTTAGGGCTGCGCAACCTCCTAGTCAAGGATATTTAACTACCTGAGATGGATTAGCTCCTCGAGACCTTGTCGACCCCAGATTAAATTAAACACAAGCCCTTTTATCACCTTAGGCACGGGTCTTATATTACCCACAACCCCTTTCCTTATCACTTTTATAATCTTGAAAATTCAGGTGCTAGCTCCTTTCCACAGCTTCAATACTTCACGAAAACGGTTATCTGCTTCACAAAAATTCTCCAAAGTTCTTCCTTCCTGAACCTTGCTTATTCGTCACCATGTATCCACCTTCCATCCAACAGTTAGGATCCCTTCGCGGCTTCGAACTTCGACAATTTTCACTCTTCTACACTCCAAATCCTCTGGTTCATGAATTTTCAAAAGGACCCACACCTAACCACCATGCAACTCTCCCAGATCTAACGGTCTGGAACGATCTCGCTTCCTCTTGAATGGATTTTTATTGCTAACTTGGGGAATCTTAAAAGACTCCTCTCTATTGAATACTTTACGCCGCTATCTCTTTTGAGCTTGTCCCTCCTTCAAACCTTTAACTCTTTAGAGGGTTTTCTTCAACACTTAGTCGGATTTTGGATCTATGCATGCCCTGTAACAGATCTTCACATGCACTTCTACAAGCAATTTATTGAACTACTCCTCCTGAGCTTCTGATTCAAAGACTCTGTCGATGCACACCTTGCAAACGATATGCACACACTGCATACAAATATTCAAGTTACCTCTTTCGAGATCTGAGTCGAATCAAACTTTGTCTATGCACTCCTTGCAGACAACACACACTCCTTGTGTAAGCTCTTGGAAGAGAAACAAGTGAAACTTATCTAATGTTTCATAGATTCATACATTTCACCATGAATTCACGCATTCAACAATGAAAAGAATGCATTCATCATTGTAATTCATGCATGCATGAATACACAAAATAACAGAGAGAGGAATGTAAACAGAAAAACTACCATTCACTTAGATAGACAAGAAATAGAGACATCACACATTTGGATCAATATTTTCTCTGTTATATTCATTCAAATGTATCTAAGCTATAACAACATTCAACAACTTATAACTAACTTGCAGCTATAATAATATTCAACTATTTTGTAGTTATCATCATATTCAGTAGCCTCATTTGGGCATACAACACCTCTACTTATACCAGAGGGCTCATAGGGTTCCCTCCGACCACTTATCTTATCGAAATAAAAGCTAAAAACTACTTAAGATCTATTATATTAAATTATGAGACACACAGATAAGAGCGAAAGCTCCAGATCTGTGTTGTAATTAACTATAATAAAGGAAATCATATTTTTGGTGATTCCCTGTGATCGTTCAACCTCCAAACATTAGGATCTTCTTTAATTTTCAATTCGTTCAAAATTATTTTTAGGATGCGCCATATTTTAAAATTCACAAATAATTCAAAAGGCATGCTAAGGTGTTGAGTTGTCTCTCCACGTGTGCTTTGCTGACGATGCTCCTACATCATACTTCTCTGGACAAACTTTCATGGACTCTTGTCCATGAGCTCCTGCACTGACTTTCCATGCTTCTGGATATCAGATTCATTTACCCAACTGACATATTCTATTGGGTGTCCTTTCCACTTTACCAAATACTCCAAATAATTCTTTCTCCTGGTCTTCTTACCAATCCTCTAATCAATGATATTCTCCATCTGTGACTTTTCTACTACATGAATATTCTTCTTCCACTGAATCTCTTTTTGAGCTTATGATTCTTTTGTGTAATATTCCATGTAAGGATACAGGTCTGAAATGTTAAATATGGGTGATATACCCACATCCTCTAGTAGCTCTATCTCATAAGAATTTTCACCAAATTTCCTTAGGATCTTTCATGGTCCTATCTTCTTTATTTTCAGTTTGTTATATGTTCCCCTTGGGAACCTTTCCTTCTTGATATGTTCTAGAACTTGATCTCCCACTTCAAATTGAAGTTCTCTCCTATGTTGATCAACTCTGCATTTAGACTATGCATTATTGTTATGCAATTGTTCCTTGATCTGATTGTGAAGCTTCAACATTTCTGTAGCAAAGTCTTCTGCTCCAGTGCTTATGAATTCACTCTGCTCTAGATCTCTCAATTCTTATAATCCTCTTGGATTCATTCTATACACTATCTGGAATGGAATATTTCTTGTACTTCTGTTCACTGATTCATTGTATGCAAACTCTGCTTGTGACAGAATGTGATCCCACTGGCTATGATGTTCAGTGACCAAACTCCTCAGCAAATCTCCTAAACTCCGATTTACCACCTCAGTCTATCCATCCGTTTGAGGGTGATATGATGAACTAAAAGACATTTATGTCCCCATATTCTTCCATAATGTTCTCCAAAGATGACCAACAAATTTAGTGTCCCTATCTGAGACAATACTCTTGGGCAACCCATGAAGTCTCACAACTTCCTTGAAAAACAAATTTGCAATGTGTGTTGCATCACTAGTCTTCTAGAAGGGGATAAAGTGTGCCATCTTTGAGAGTATATCAACTACAAAAAATATGGAATCACTTCCCTTTTGGGTTCTTGGCAATCCCAACACAAAATCCATGCTTATTGTATCCCAAGGCCTATCTGGAATAGGCAATGGCTGATACAATCTAGTGTTCTGTTTCTTTCCTTTTTCATACAGGAAAATCTTACATTTGTTTACAAAATTCTTCACCTCTTCTGTCATACCTAGCCAATAGTATGAAATGTTCAACTGTGCAAATGTCTTTTCATGGCAGAAATTTCCCGCTAGACCTCCACTATGTTTTTCCTTCAGTAGATTTTCTCTCATTGAACACTTTCGTATGCACAACTAGAAACCTTTAAATAACAATCCATATTGAATCATATACTTTTCCCACTGACTTCTGTCTCTCAGTACAGGATTCACACATGCTTCATATGCCTCTTTAAAATCTAGATCATCACAATACATCTCCTTAAGGTGTTCAAACCCTAAGGTTTTCACTTGAAATTCCTGCAGAATTAGACATCTCCTGCTCAATGCATCAACAAATTTGTTAGCATTACCAGAAATATGTTTAATGAAAAAAGTGAAATTCTGCATAAACTCTATCCACTTAGCATGTCTCTGATTCAACTTTTCCTGTCTAGTTATGAATTGTAAAGCCTGATTATCACTATACAAAACCAACTCTTTTGTAACAAGGTAGTGCCTCCATTTCTTTAAGGCTTGAATTACTGCATAAAATTATTTATCATATGTGGAGTACTTTCTCTTAGTGCCATTCAACTTCTCACTGAAATATGAAACACGCCTATTATCTTGGCTCAAAACTGCTCCAATTGAAACTCCACTAGCATCACATCTTACTTGAAATGTCTTCCCGAAATTTGGCAAGACCAAAATTGGTTGTTCTGTTATCTTCTCCTTCAACATCTTGAAACTTTTCTCAGCCTCTTCTGTCCACTTAAAAGACTTGTGCCTCTTCTTCAATGTATCTAATATTGGTGCACAAATTTCGTTGGAGTTTCTAATGAACTTCCTATAGAAACTTGTTAATCCATGGAATCTTCTCACCTCAAATATGCTCCTTGGCGATGACCATTCTTTGATTTCTCTCACCTTTTTTGGATCCATATTCAATTCATTTGAAGAGATCACAAAACCCAAATAAATGAGTTTTATCTTCATAAAAGAGGACTTGTTCAGATTTATCAACAACTTCTCTTGCTGCAGTCTCCTCATCACTAATGTCAAATGTCTCAAATGATCTTCTTGAGTTTTACTGAAGACCAATATATCATCCAGATATATAATAAAAAACTTAACAATTAAATCTTTCAATACCTCACTCATCAATCTCATAAAAGTGCTCGGGGCATTTTTTAAGCCAAATGGCATAACAAGCCACTCATACAACCCCTCATTTGTATTAAAGGTTTTTTTCCACTCATCACCTTCTCTCATCCTAATCTAGTGATATCTACTTTTCAAATCTATATTTGAAACAAAATTTTCTCCACTTAAACAATCCATTAAGTCATCCATCCTTGGAAAAGAAAATCTTTACCAGATGGTGATCTTGTTTATGTCTCTTGAGTATTTACACATTCTCCATCCTCCATCCTTCTTCGAACTCAACACAGTTGGTACTGTGCATAGACTCAATCTTTCTCTGACCAAACCCTTGTCTAATAAATCCCGGAATTGTCTCTTTACCTCCTCATTCTCTTGAGGTGTCAATCTGTATGTTTCTTTATTTGGTAGACTTGCTCCGTGTATTAGATCAATGTGATGGTCGATACTCCTGATGGGTGGCAATGAATTAGGTAATTCATCCACTACTATGTCAGCAAAATTATCCAACAACTCTTGAACTTCCTCAAGCAAATAATCCATAGAAGTACTTGTAAGGACAACTCTGAGTTTCCTCACCACAACAAATTGCATCTCCTGTTCCTTCTTGACTTCACTCAGGAATTCCTTCCCACTCATGAGAAGTATACTTGTGGTGGATTCTTCCTTTACTCTCTTCTCCTCTATTGTCAGTAACATGTGTGTCCTACCATTCTTCTCCAAAGTATAAGTATTTCTCCTCCCATCATGAATGACATTCCTGTCAAACTACCATGGTCTCCCCAACAAAACATGACATACATCCATGAGAATTACATCACACAACATTTCATTTCTATATCCTCCTATTTTAAATTCAATGAAGCATTGTTTAGTTACTATTACCTGGTGTCCTTTCTGCAGCCATGAAACTTTATATGGCTTCGGATGCACAGGTGCCTCCAACTCCAATTTCTCCACCATCTCTGTGGATACTAAATTATCAGTGCTCCCATTGTAAATTATCACTTTGCATACACTATCTTTAGTCTTGCAAGAAGTCCTGAATAAATTGTTCCTTTGCACTGGCTTTTCAACCTCTGGCTCTGGTTTCAAGAGAACCTTATTCAACATCAGAGATTTTCCATCTTTTGCACCTTATGCTTCAACATTCAGCTTTTGTGCTTCCGAAATGTGAGATTAACCTCCTTCTTTATTTTTCTCAGGGCATTCCCAAGACATGTCTCATGTCTTTCCACATGTGTAACACTTCACCTCTCCTCCTCTGCATCTTCTTCTTCCTTGAGGAAAATAATTTCTTCCACCAAACTGTCTCCCTCTGTAACTTCCTCCTCTTTCTGAGTGACTATGTGGATTTTTAGTCTCACCCTTGGGCTTATGTGCCTTTTCTTAAACAATTCCCTTACCTCTATTTGAACTTCATCCTCTGCTTCTCTGGTTCTCTTTTCTAGCCAACTTCTCCTCTGCCTTCAGTGCAATCTGATAAGCATTCTCCATTGTCCTCACTGTCATCATGTTGATTTCATCCTGGATTTCATATCTCAGGACATTTATATAGCTAGCAACTTTTTCATCATCTTTCTCCCTCTGTTCAGTCCTGATGTTAATCTTGTAAAAATCCTATGTGTACTCCTTCACTGCCATTCCCTTCTGTCTTAGGTTATGTAATTTCCTGAACAAATTTATCTGATAGTCCTTGGGTATGAACTTAGCCTTCATCATGGCTACCATTATGTCCCAATTCTTGATATTTTGTTTACCTTTGCTTCATCTGTTAGCCTGTAGTTCATCCCACCATAGTGTTTCATGTCCTTTTAACCTGGTGACAGCATGTCTCACCTTCTTCTCCTCAATGACATATTCATAGTCTAAATACTTATCCAGTGGTTGTATCCAATCACACAATTATTCAGCATCTAGATTGCCTTCATGCTTCTAGATGTCTATCTTTGATCTTGTTCCGAATTTGACAACCGCTTTCAACAAGCGTTCCTCATTATCATCTTCCCCTCCAGCTTCTTCAACCTATGTTTCTTCACTTTCCACATCACTGACGTCTTCAACATCAGTTGCTCTCCTTTGCATTGTCTCCATATCATCCAACCTTATGCAAAGTTATTTGATTTCTCTTTCTACAGATTGATTTTATACAGGAGGATATGCACGTATTCTAGGCAATATTGTGCTGACCTTTTATTTACTCACATAGAGTACAATTTGAGCTCTTTAAGATCTGATACCACTTGATGCAGACCCCTCCTTCTCTCCTCGGGGCTGTGTGACCTCTCAGTCAAGGATCTTTAACTACCTGAGATGGATTAGCTCCTCAAGACCTTGCTGTCCCCAAATTAAATCAAACATAGGCCCTTTTATCACCTTAGGCATAGGTCTTATGGTATTGTTGGGCCCCAACAACCCCCTTCTTTATTTTTAATCAAAATCTAGGGTCCCTCGAAATTTTACTTGGATTCTTCATTTTTTTTTCTCTTTGACTTGATTGGATTGGTATTGGTTTTCTTTGTTTCGAGGTTGGTTTGAGTTTATATTCTTTTGTTTGGTTTGAATTTCATGAAATTCAAATGTCATTTTGTTTTTCTTTCTATAGAGTTTTGATGTTGATGGGCGAGCTTGATAATTTGAGAGTTTGTTATTACCTCTTCCTTATTGAATTTATCTGCTATGAGAATGGATTGGTTGAAGACATTGATTAATAACAATGATTTTACAGGAATAATGTTTATTGTGACACATATTTTCTATGACATTTGTTCACATTTGATCAAATTTGAATGAGGGAGAGACGAACAAAGAAATCTTAATTTAAACGAAAACATTATTTTTTTATCAATTGTTTACTTTAATTTAAATTATGATTATGTTTTCATCTTTTGCTCATTAGAAATCATTTTCAAAAAATCATTTGGTAGGTTTAATTAATTAAATTATTTTGTAAGTTTGCATCTCATTTCAAAATAAAAATAAAAATAAATTAATTAATTAATTATCTATCATTTGTTTGATTTTGTGAAAACCCAAAATTAATATTTTTCTCCTCTCCATCAACTTGAAGCTTCTAGAGTTTAAAGATCATATTTGAAAGGAAAATATAAACAATATTTGTTTAGAACTTATAGTTCGTTTAAATTCATTTTAATTTTATTATTTTAGATTTTGTTTTATTCACAATTTTTAGGTTATTAATTTGGTTTCTTTTTGTTTCATAGGTTTCTATTATCAGTTATTTGGTATGGATATGATCATGGCTTGATTTTATTATCTAAATATGTTCAAGATAATTGATCCAAAAATAATATTGGATTGCTACAAATAATTTATGAGCAACAACAAATAAGATTTGGAAATGCATTCAAGAACAGACAGATGATTTTGCGAGACTGATTGTAGCCAAACCGTAAGGAATATGAAGAAACGGTTGAAAACCCATCTACATAATGGACCCATTTAGCTTAATCTTGATATTTTCCCAAACAAATGCACGATTTGAGAGATATTTTGTCTCTTTATGAGGAAAATTTCAGGTGGCAAAAATTATTAGTGACGCCCAAACTATTCATTCAGTGCATATATACATGAGAAAGTTCAGAAACCAGAGGGGGAAGAAATTGACAAGAGGATTTTCATCCTTTATTTTTTGTATATTATTTATTTTGCAAACTTTTTTTTCTTTTCAAATGGAGTAACAGATGGTTGGCATTTTGGAAGAATGGATGAGTACTTTCGAAGAAGAATATGGAATTCCAGGTTGCTTAATGGATTTTGTCCTGTGAGTAAAATGGTTTTGTTTTCATTAGAATATCTTCATATTCTTTGAATAATTGATTATGTATTGATTTAAATTATCTTTAGTCCGTTTTATCAATACATGGTTAATTGCTATCATTTATGTATTAATTTTTTCAATCTTTAAAGAGTTGATTATCCCAAAAATTCATTTTGGACCTTATGAAGAACTTATTATACCGAAACTATATGAGATACAGTTTACTCTTTGGCTTTTGTCTTGTGTAGACTGTGCAGTGTTTTTCATTGTTTTCTCATGTAATTTTTTAGATGTGAAATTTTATCTGTATTAAACTAGCTTTAGTGTGTTCTGCATGTAATCTTTTATATCATGTTTTATTTATGTGATTCATTATCTTTTGGTTCAATTGATATCTATGACTGATCATCTATTCAAGTATCTTGAGTTTACATCTAATGATAGGTAGCTGGTAACACCATTTCTGATAATTGAAATTTCTTTCATTTTCGGTTATTGGACATTTCAAGGTCATATGATATATAATCATTTGTCTTTCTGTCATCATAAACTCGTTCTGGATTATAAAATACTTCTTTGAGTTTCTTCAGGAAGTATTATGCTTGCTTTTGTCATAGGTTTACACTTGACACGGGTTAAGAGGATCTCACACAAATACAGAGAGATAAATCTAGTTTAGTACTGCTGATCAACGAGAGGTTAGTTAGTGTATTATTTATTTAATTTGTTAATTTGCAAATGAATAGTGATTGCATCATTTAAACGTTAAATACTTTGTCTATTTTGGTTATATCATTAACAATCTTATTCATCCATTGTTTATTATTTTGTTTATGTTTAATCTTGTTTAGATCCATTATATTAAAACAATTATTTTCACAAGGCTTTACTGAAACCTTGCAAATTGTATATAGTTATTGTACATAAACATTGTTAGTTAAGCATTTGTAATTAAAGTGTTGACTATTAGAGTTGTATCTTTAGTTATTCCACATCTTTTAGTTGTTTTAGGATCTTAGTTGGCTAATGGAGCCATAAAAATCACCAGGATAGATTATACCAAATGGCTTGGGTTAAATAGACAACAACGGACCAGATCTTCCCTTCCCGTTGACGGTGTGTCATAAACGCCCATCAACAAATGGCGCTAGAAGGAGGGTCGAGGTAAATTTAATGATTAAATGTTTTACCCCTCAGCATGTCATAATTCCATATTTATGAATTATTCTTCTGTGTCATCTTAAAATGTACTAGAAGGAAAACCATACTGATAAGTTGGCCTTGTAGGAGTCTTTGTTTTGAATGTATTTAATTCCCCATGGCTCCCCAAATCACTATGTTGGAACATGCTTTCCACTTCTCATTACCTGATATTCCCAACAAGAAAGTCTCTCGCTTTTCCAAACTCACCTTTAATGGTGGGGGGGATGTATCTGCAAAAGACCATCTTAACAAGTTTTGGTGTAAATGCATCAAGCATGATATTTCTGATTTAAAGGTTTTAAGCAGATTGTTCACTTTTACTTTTAGGGGTCGGATTAAACATTGGTTTGAGTCTTTTACAACATATCACATTATTGATTGGTTTCAATTTGCAGAGGAATTTTTAGATGATTTTGAAATCTATGATTACAATCAATTATGTGAAGAATTTCAGGCTCTACTAATCAATGAAAATTCATCTCCAGAGGTATATTTAACAAGCATCCATCATGTTCTCTGTAAGTTTCAACTTGATGACATGCCATTTGTAATAAATCTCCTCTCTGATGTTTGTGCCCTTTTCATCCAACCATTTTCAATAGCAAATGATGAATCAGTTACAAATCCTATCACTCAATTGCGAGAAGAATTTTGTTTGTAGGATGAGAGGAATCCATCCAAAAATTTTGAATAAGAAAGGGAGGTAGAATATATGGAAAAGGTTCTTACTCACAATCAAATTGGTTTTTCCTCTAAATCATTGTATATTCAGTCCTCGACCATCGTGGAAGAAGATTTGATATTGGGTCAAGGTGAATGTCCATATTCTGCTAACTCTTGCTCTAATCAATACTTAAATTCAGTTATTGAAGAACACTCAGGTGATGAAAATGATCTTAAGTATTTTAACATTCCTATGAAACTGATTAGATATGTAAATCTACAATTTGAAGAAGAAACCTTAAACCTTCATCCACAAATCATACCTTATCCACATGAAAGATTAGATGTTTGCCATGAAAGTTTTGGATTGTCTATCATACATGAGGCAAATTTACATGATCATATTATGTTGAAGGATTTATCACCAAAACAGGGTGAAATTTTTAAGGAAAGTGAAGAGGAGTGTCTTGAGAATACCATTTTAAATATCATAGCTCTAAAGATTCTTTTCATTTGCTCATTTCTGATTCCTTTTACTCTTTATATCCCTATATCTTCTTAGATTATGGTGGACATGATACTTTACCCATGATATCTTACTATTTTCCATCACAATCAAATCTTTTCGATATGCCAAGATTTGGTGAAATTAATTTCGAACATAACATTTATGAAGTCGGATTTGACGCTCTTTAACTTTCATCGATCGCATGGAAAAAAGACATGTTGCAAGATGATTTTACACGATTTATTTTTGAAAAAGACAATGCACTCATCCTCAAGGAGATCAAATATTCTACATTGCATATTCATTCTTTGGTTAGTTTGAATTTTAATGATTATGCTTCACGTTTTGAAACGATCCATCTCATCAAAGGAAGTGTTCAAACCAGTAATCTAATTGATGTCATGAATCCTCTTATGATGTGTTCCCCATTGACAGATCTAGTTCGTTGAAGTCATAGTTTGCATCCTAATTTTTATGATAGGATCTTAGAATGGCTTGAGGATTCATATCTAAAAAAACATCATAATAAAGATAAAGTTGTGCTTGCTTTGTTTCTACCTAAA
>JZKD02S1768501.1:0-14845 GCA_000966675.3 Picea glauca | reverse complement strand
AATTCCTTAAAATCCATGAGAATGGGACCCAGAGTCCTTAGCTAGTCTGCACCCAACACAATGTCACAATCACCCATGTCGATAGAAAACATATGATATTTCAGGTGGTAGTCACCAATTTGGAGAAACACATTTTCACAATGCCCTCCACATTTCATGTACTCACCATTGGCAATCATGATTTGGAAATTATTGACTGCATAAATATATCAATTAGTTTCTTGGGCAATGCAATGATGAATAAAATTATGGGTTCTTCCACTATCAAAAAGAATGATGACCTTCCCATGCTTGATGTAGCCAATTAGCTTGAGGGATTAGGGATTAGAGAAACTAGTGAGAGCATTTATGGAAATGATCGGTTCTACTTCAGAAGGGTCTGAGGGAGGGGTTATGTCAGAGGGTTCAGGTGACATAGACACAAGGGGAGATTCAACATCCTCTAATGAAACATCCTCCGAGATGGCCTTAAAAATATTGTGTTCCTTACACTTGTGTCCTGGGAAATATTTGTCATCACAATTATAACAAAGGCCTTTGAGTTGGCGTTCAGCCATTTCGACCCTAGTCAATTTTTGGATATTTAGTGGAGTAGAAGGAGGAGTGGGATTTATTGGTTTAGTGCGAGAAATAAGGGGGGTTTCCAGTTTTGAGAAGATACAACTTGTTGTGCTTCATTATCTCTTTTAGTAGCCTCCACCCAACTCTGAGGCCGACCCATGAGGACATGGGAACGAATCTCATCCTTGAGGCCACTGATAAAACATTTTTGGAAAAAATCATCAGACATGCCCTCTGTATGAAAAGCCAATCGCTCAAAAGAATTTATAAAGTCTTCCACTCTGCCGGATTGTTTCAACTTTGTTAAACGACCTAAATGGTTGGTGTCAGTGTCAAAGAGTTCATAAAGCTCTGCCACAAAGTGTTTCCAAGCAACGTACCCTTGATAGGCAGTTTTTCTCCATTGCCACCATTTCCAACGTTCTTGATCAAGATGGAGAACACCATACTGGAGTTTTGCCAAGTCATATGTAATGTCGTACAAAGAAAAATAATGTTCCATTTGAGTTACCCAACCAGTGGGATCCGAGCCATCAAATTTGGTCCACTACACATGCAAAAGGCATAGGTCACACTGAAAGTGATGGGACTGAAAATTATGGGAATGAGAGGAAGTTTCAGCTTCGGTATCCAAAGGTGGGTCAGATAAAGGGGGATCTGCAGGGATATGTAGCTTGGTGCAGATCATCGAAGTGAAAGATTCAAGATGGGTGGTAATTTCTTGTCTGAGGTCTTCTTTGAGTTCCTCGATTGAGGTGGCAATGGAGGAATGCATGTTTTTAATGATGCTGGCAATATTGGCACTGATTTGTCTCACTTCTTGTTGGGTCTCTGTGAAATTAGATTGCAAGGTATTGAAGCAAGCTTCCAAGTCTTGGCTACGGGTATGGTCCATGATGACAAGGGAACCAAAAAGGGGCAGGTGGGGTCAAAAACATTTCTGAAAAATGATAGGTATGAATGTGATAAGGGAGAAGAGAAAAATCCCATGGAATAGGTCTCAAATAATGGTGCAACGAAATCCAAACTTTTTTTTTTTTTACACCTACGGAGTTATACTCTGACTTGAAGAATACTTCAGTGATGAAATTCCTAAGCTTAATTAGGAATAACTATGTAGTGATTTGGAAACTCCAACATAGCTGCACGACAATAGATCTTGTCTGTTTTGTTTTTTGTTTCCGTCCCCAAGGGTTAGGTATTCAAGGGTTCTACAGACAAGGGTTTTCCTTGTGCTATATCTCTCTGATATACGTGTGGGGTCCAACAGTAGTACTCGACCCAATATTTCAAGGCACCAACTAAGGATGCTAGACCGTGTCGTTAGACGTACTACCTGACTACCCAGGTACTAGAGATTATATTCCCGAGTGTTGTTCCTGATGGAACTATAGCAGTCAAGCGGCCGATTGGTTTATCTAAAGAGGGCTTCAGGAAATCTAGGTCAATCAGTATACAAGTGTTGTTTGATGTGCTACCACTCGAAGGGGTACCAACAGGGGTTATAAGGGTGGCCAACAAATGTGTGCTTAAGTACCACTTGTATTTCCTGCATTTATGAATCCCTGACCACGGGTTTATGCACGTAATGACAAATATTTGTAGCTTAAAGATGATGGAATACATCTCTACCCTGAAAAAAAATTAACCCACAATTTTATGTCGAGGAAAGTGCTCGGATACCACTTGTAATATTCTAGATATAAAAATTATGCAGAACAAAAATAAAATGCTAGAAATGGCAGATGAACAACAATATAACTAGAAAAACACCACAATAACACCAAAATGACATCAGAATAACACCAGAAAGGGCACTTCGATTACTGAGAGCAATGTTCACTTTCCTCTTCGAGGGGGAAACCTCCAGCAAAGTAGATCTCTATTACAATAATATCAAAGACAATAGTTCTCATACCCACGACTATTATTTATACTAAATATGTCTATCAAAAAAACCATCTAGAGGAAGATCCTTTTAGAAGCAAAAGATTCTATTAGGTCTTCTTACATTCGACTTATTCTTCCTTATTGGTAGGCCTTATTAATATTTACCTTTATTACATTGAAATATATTATTCTACCTACGTGAGGGGTTAGGTCCCTAACACATAGATAATCTACAAAATACAAAAAACCAAAGATGTTCCCATGAACTGGCGATATTATAAATAAATCCGCAGTGTAAGTTGGGGGCCCTCATGGTCATCCTGCCATTTGTTGAAGTGGATCCTCCCTTCTGGAACCTGGAGGGCCTTTTTTGACAATGTATCTACATCCACATTCTCTTCCCTATATATATGATCAAATTTGGTATCTTTGAAGAGTGTAATAAGGATCCTTACTTTCTCCATCCATCCCAAGAGTGATGAAACATAAAGATTAGATTTATGATTTAACCAATCCACCACTATATTTGAATCCCTCAATGTCTGTAGATGATCAATACCAAGTTTGTGTGCTAAAGATAAGATTTCCCATGCACCGAGAAGTTCTTCCCTCATATTTGTACCCATCCCACAATTTAATGTTCACCTGTAGATCGTATTCCCCCTATCCTAATGATACCCCCAGCTCCACAAAGTGTACCATTGTTTGTGAAGCTCCATCAAACCAACATATGTTTTTCATGGTAAAATTAGGAGGTTTTATTTTCCTTTTTGGATAATGTGATAGATAATTTTGTGCCCTAGTAGCATCCAACAAGCCTCAGATATGGTACACAACACCCAGTACAGTGGGAGTTTGGGATTCAAATAAGAACTTGTTCCTAGCCAACCACAAAAACCAGCAATTCAATGCAAGAAGAGTCCTCTGAGCTTTCTCCATTGATAACCAAGTTTCAAAACATTGTGATAAGGATCTGCCTCCCCAATTGGTATTAAAGTTGTAAGCAATAGACATAGTATACCAAACTGTTTGTGAGAAGGTACATGTTATAAACAAATGTGTAATAGTCTCCTCATCACTAAATCGTAAGGAACAAATACTCGTACCTTCCCATCCCCTCTTTCTAAGATTTTCCCAGGTAAGAACCTTATGCTCCAGTGCCAGCCATAAAATTTTTTTTAACTTGTGTGCCAGATCCCACGTCTATAGTTGTCTTCACCAATATGTAATAGGAGTCAGCCAATATTCCTTTGTGAAAGCATTGTATACATTTTTTACAGTGATAAATCCCGAAAGATCACTACCTTTCCAATTCAGAAAATCCTCTTTAGTATGAAGTTGAATCCTTGATAGAATGAGATCCTTAAAGTAAGAAAACCATTTAGTAGCCAGATTTCTAGTGAGTTCTATGTCTTCACTTATTTTCCATTGATTCGTGACAAAACCCAAAGTTGCATGAGCCGTAGCTTAAAAAATAAAACAAATGTTTTTCACCTTTAGAACCTCATGAAGTTCTGGGGATAATAAATAAGCATATCCTATCCACAAGATCTTATCCAGAACAATCAAGATTGGGGATCCATTCCCTGGATTCCAACTAATCCACCGTGAGATGATTGGTAAAGTCTTCAACAAATTTTTCCAAATTTGTGAAGCAAGAGGTTGAAATGGCGAAGCTGACTGAAGCCAGGTTGCCATAGATAAATAGGGGAAATATTTATCCTTAACCACTTGATGCCAAATACTATCCTTGAACAAAACACGCCATAATGAATTAGCTGGCAAAGAACGATTGAAAAGGAAAAGGTTCTGGAGACCCCAACCACCCAGATGTTTCGGCTTAGCAATATTCTCCCAACTACAAAGATGTATACCATGTGTATTTCCACCCCCTGGACAGATAAAGTCAAATATAAGAATACGTATCCTTGAGAGGACAGAGCCGTGAACCGCCGCTAGGGCCATCCAATAAACAAATTGAGTTTCAAGAACCGATTTAGCGAGTATAAATCTTCCCCCAAGAGTCATCCACCGGTTGCACCACTATCTGATCCTCTTCTTAAATTCTACAATAAGCCATCTCCAATATTCAAAGGTACTCTTCTTCACTTTTAGAAAGTACCCTAAGTAATGAAATCCCATAGACATCTCCACAAAATTAAAATAAAACAAGGTTTTGAACTACTCCAGAAATACTCCATGTATCCCGGAGAAATGAAAAGTCGAATTTTGTGGACTAATTTTTAATCCCAAAGAACAATAGAACCGATCCAACAAAGATTTGATCACCTTCCATTCATCTAGAGAAGCCTTATACATGATAAGAACATCATCAAAAAATATAAGATGAAGAATTTTGACAATCCTAGAAACCTTAACACCAGTTAAATTTCCATCCACTTGTCCCTTTTTTAAGAGAATATTGATGCTTTCAATGAAAAGAATAAAAAGCAAAGGTGAAAGTGGGCATCCTTGGCACAACCCCCATTCACTTTTGAATTCTGGAGAGGCCTCCCCACTGATCAGAACAGAGAATGAGGAGCTAACCACATAGCTCATTATCCAATTTATTGAATGAACACTAAAACCTGTTTGTACCAGATCATGCAAAGGAAATCCCAATTGACACAGTCATATGCTTTCCTAAGATCCATCCTAAGTATCAAGGATTTTTGTTTTCTATCCCTGATAATATGAATACATTCTTGCATTGTACCAATGGCATCTAGAATGTGCCTGCCCTTTAAGAATCCAAGTTGTTCACAAGATAGTTCCCTCGAAAGTATTGGCTTTATCCTATTTGCAATAACCTTAGAAATCAGCTTGTAGCATAGATTACAAAGTGCTATAGGTCTATAATCCCCAAAGGTCCAATGATTATTCTCCTTTGGCATTAGTGCCAAGAAAGTATAATTTAAGGAACTTTTGATCCTCACTCTAGTCCTTGTGTCTTCAACTAAGTGTAAAAAATAAAAATAAGATGATTGTTGGCCCTTGGTTATGGAAGCAAACGAAGATCAAGGAAGAAAAGGAAAAATGTGAACTACACAGACGACATAGTGACTATTACTGGGTCATAGTGATCAAAAGAGAAGAAAATACGTAGCAAAGTAAGAGAAACAAAGTCATTGGACGAGGAGATTGAGGATGACAAATCAACAAGGAAGAAGGATTGTAGACAACTCAGCAAGCAGAAAAAGATACAGTTGGATGCTTTGGATCACCGTGCGAGAAGGAAGGAAAGATAGGTTGGCAAAGCCCTGAAAACCTGGGTCAAGTTGACCTATGGTTTTAGACAGCTAGGGTTTTGGTATATAGGGTTTTGACATCTAGGTTTCAGCCTAAGGATGTCGGTGAGCTATTGTAATGTATAAATAAAGGTCAAGATGACCTAGGTTGGGTTGTTGTTACTGTCCTTTTAGTTTTACTATTGGCATGAGTGATTATTGATGTGTGAGAGAGAAGTGCTAAGTGTGAGAGCCTTCTAGTATTGTAAGATCTTCAACTGGGTGCAGAGATCAAGTCCTGCAACTGGGTGCACAGGAAGGAGAGAGATAGAGAGGAGAAGAAAGATGATTTGCTAGCTGAGAGCACAGACAAGAACTATATGCTTCATCCTAATATATTATAAGCACAGTTCTGTGGATGAAGCCCTATAGAGAGGGTGAACCACATATATCTTGTGTTGTGTGTGTTATTGGTGCTCTGTTCTTTGTCATTGATATACTGCTAGTTCATTACTGTTCTAGATCTGATCAATAGTTGTGTGGAGTAGATCTAAAATGATAAGTGATATATGCATGTTGTATTGTTATTGGATTAGATATACTTGATATTCCCTTTGGTTGTAGACATATTTGTCCTGCAACCCCCCCATAGCTTCTTCGGGTGAGACTGCATCTGATTCGCAGGTGTTGCCAAAAGGGCCAGTAGTTAGGGCTTGTTGGTGCGCTCTTGGAGCTGAACCCTGGGTATGCCCCTGTGCCAACAAATGGTTCCGTTGTCGGGACAAGACTTTTCTTGAGGGAATTTCAAGGTGGTTTCCATCAAAGACAGAGATTCAAAAGTGGATAGAAGATCAAGAAAAGGATTTCGTTGAAGCCCAGAACAAGAACCCTAATATTAGTACAGAGGATTGGATAGGAAGATATATCTTTACTGATATACATGAGATTTTCTTTGGAGGAATCCATCAGGAGCTATATGAGTGGTTAGCTAGGTTAGAAGATACCCAGTTTGAGATCAGATCTAGACCTCCTATGGTTTTGACATCGACGCTGATCAAGAAGATATAGAGAGTCGATAACATTGTGTCACGAGCAGTAGATCACTGGTTTGATAGCACCATTGGAGGGTACATCATCGAGTTTGTTGTTGATAGAGTAGAGTCATATAGCCAAGCCGAGAGATATTTCTTCAAGGGAAACAAAGGAAAATTTTAACATTTCCTGAAGTTAAGGATCAAGATGTTGTTGCATGAGAAGAACATCTTGAAGATACAATAGTTAGTCAGATTAAAAAAAGCTAATGTTCAAGAATTTAGACAGTGATAGTGACACAGAGGCTGGACATATGCGTAGTGGGAGAGAATTCAGAAAAGTTCATCTTGCGAACCTGTTCAGGAAGAACTACGGGGACGAGGGTTTCTACAGTGGTGAAGACGCAGATATGACGGACGAAGATCATTTAGAACTCACTAGGACAGAGGAAGGGAAAGATGAAGAACCTCACCGGGATGAACCATAAACTTCAGGAACTACGCAGACTATTGAAGTAAGTGTTATTAATCCTCCTGTTGGTTCAACAACACTAAGCAATCAGAATAGTCAGAGTCACCATAGTTACCAAAGTCCTCAGAGTACTATTACTAGTAGTTCAATATATACTCAGACAGGAAACCTAGGCAGCTCTATGGAAGATGAGATGACGCTCCCTATCTTTAGGGGAGATGGATCTGAAGATCTTGATCAACACTAGTTTATGTGTGAATCCATATGGAATATTAAAAATGTCACCGATGAAGCTGTTAAAAGAACTTAGTTTAGCACTACTCTAGGAGATCGCGTACTGAGATGGTACATGAATCTTGTCCAAGGACTTGCACAGCCTAAGCCATTGAATGAGATCAAGAATGCATTGATTGCAGAGTTCAAGAAACCCAAATTGGAGTCACAATGTATTACAGAGCTTAAAGAGATCAAGCAGAAGGTATTTGAACCCATTTGGGAATTCGATCAGAGATTCAAGACCTTAATAGGCCGATTGACTTTTCAGATCCCAGATGAGTAGAACAAGGAATGGTTCATCATTGCTCTCTTACCACACATCAAAGTTCCTTTGATGAAGAAAAATATTGTTTCACAGGCTGAGGCACTAGAGATTGCCATGAATATCGAATCAGCCCCTATGGGAGAATCCAGCTCAGGTATGAGTCAACTCTTGAGTCAACTAACTAGTTTGTCTCTGCAGGTCGAGGATATGAAGAAAGATAAGAGAAAATATAAAAGAGAAGACATCTCGTGTGTCATATGCAAATGAGAAGGCCACGACAAGGAGCACTATCCCCTATTCCATGAATACTTGGCCTCTGGAGCTCCAAGCCCTTTGAAGCAAGTTACCCTACCCTGGTGCGAGGTATGAAGAAACAGGCATCGCCAAGGTGAGTGTTATTACATGAAAAAATATGTTCAGACACCCACAAATTTGTATTGCACGTTCTGTAAGTCCATGGGGCATGATGATAGGGATTGTAGGGATTATGACCTCATGCACGAAAGGTCAAGAGACATATCCAAAATTCAAGGTGAAGTACAGCAGGAAGGAAACACTACGCAGTATAACTCTCCAGGAAGAGGGAACTTCAACCCTCATGGTGGATTCAGGGGAAGAGGACGAGGAGGAGGAATGGGTCGAGACCGAGGACAGATCATCTGTTACAACTGTGTGCAACTAAGACACTTGGCAAGGGACTGTCAGAACCCTTGCACTACTTGCAGCTATTGCAACTCATTCGAACATGTTATAGAAGAGTATTATGTGCTACTAGCTAAGCTTCGGGAGAGATGAGGACCTCAACAGAACCTGGAAGTGCAACTGATATATGATGAACCTCGCAGAGAATACCCTAGACTCATTGTTATCACTAGAGAAGTCTTTGTTATAGGATAAGATATACTGATCCAAGGAAAGACTACAGAAGACTCAGGAATCAGGAAAGCTACAGAGAAGACCCAAAATTTTGATGCAAAGAAAGAAAAAAAAATATTTGAGGAGGCAAGAAAAGAATTTAGGGGAGACCAAGGTTCTTCATCAAAGACATGACCAAAAGTAAGAGAATATGGAATGTCTCTGGCATTTGATCAGTCTGCTCTTCCAAAAGAGGGAAAAGAGGTAAGCAAGCTCATGGAATTTTTATATACTTGTATTAATTTGATACAGGACGAAAGCGTTGTACAAGAGCTATAAAATTTAATCAAACAGTGTGAGCTAGGAAAGATAGACCCCTTACTGAATAAGGCAGTACACCAAGTCTCAAAAAGGAGAAGGACAAATAAGGAATTACACTTGAATGCTCAAATAGGAGAGTATGACATAGAATATGTGGTCCTCGACTTAGGGTCGGAGGTCAATGTCATGACGAAGCAGACCTGGGAACTGGTGGGAAAACCGAAGTTGATCAATTCCCCTATCAGGCTTAGGATGGATAATGAGCAAGTTGTAAGCCCCTTTGGAAGATTGGAACATGTCCCTATGGACATCGACGGAGTAAGAACGTTTGCAAATTTTGAGGTAATTGAGATAGTTGATAACAATTGTCCTTACCCTGCACTGTTAGGAATTGATTGCGCTTTCAATAATTCCACTGTGGTTGATTTAAAGAAAATACGTATGACATTTGAAAGATATGGCCTTAGGGTCATTTCACCTTTAGATCCATATGAAGGTCAGCGATACACAGAGTCCATCAAAGAAGAAGACCACGCATATGAACTGGAAAACATATACAAACTAACATCCAGACAGTAGGATTACATTAATCCTAAGACCGATGGGAACATAAGCTGGCGAAGTGACAATGCATGTTCATCATATTCAGAAGAAGCACTGGAGAACTGGGAGAACAAAATGTATGAAGTATCTACAAGGAGATGTACTAGATTAACCAGAGAAGTTCATTGGATCGGCACAACAGTAAGTAACCTACCCACCTTTGATGGTTTGAATCCTTTAGAAACATTCTTGTCGGAATTTGAAGCAAGTGTACCAACACAACAAATATTGTTGGCAATGGATGAGGCCTTGAAATAAACACCGAGATGGTGGGGGACCCACAAAGGCAATATTACAGACTGGATAAAATGTCGTACTTTTATGACAACGCGGTTCTTAGCACAAGTAGAAGGATGTGAAGTTAGGTACATAGGTCGAAGTTGCCTGAAGGACCATGTGCGAAGTTGCGAGGAATCCTAGAGAAACATTCCTCAGGAGAAGTGGGTACACAAATTCATTAACATGCTGGACACAACCCCTATCAACTGTTACCTTCAAGCGGAGCTATGCCTCATCACTGCAGATTGGGAAGGTATGACTCAGAATTTTGTAACCACCTTCTTATTTGAAATTCAATATCCTTTAGTAGATCAAGCGTTACAAATTGTAAGATATAAATTATTTGAGGAGGCATCTAGCCTCCCTTTGGAACAAGAATAGGATGAATGGACTGCACCTCTCCAGAAACTGCAAGGCTATTACAACATTAATGTTGATGAAGACGATGACCCTAGGAAGGTGAACATCACTGAAACAGAAGGCCAAAGAGATGTGGAAGGACCAAGAGTTGAGCTACCATTCATTGGACAACCGATCAAGATCAAGAAAGTCAATATTGGAACAGAGAAAACACCAAAGCTTGCAAATGTTGGAGATTATTGGGATGTTGTTGCTATTGAAAAAATCACAGAGTTACTGCACGAATATCAGGACTTGTTTCTAACCAAGTTCTTTGATATGAAGGGAATTAAAGGGCCTATGGGAGAGATGAGGATCCCTTTGAAACCAAACACAAGACTAGTCCAATAGAGACCCTACAGGTTGAACCCTAAATATAAGGAGAAAGTGAAGATTGAGCTCGACAGAATGCTGGAAGCAGGGATTATAGAACCTGTTGAAGAGTCAGAATGGATTAGCCCTATGGTGGTGCAAGACAAGAAGACAGGAGAGATTCACATCTACGTAGATCTTAGGAATATGAACGATGCTTGCTTTTTTGCATGACCCCTTACTTACGCCATTCACTAACGAAGTGTTAGATAATGTGGGAGGCCAGGAGGTATATTCTTTTATAGATGGATTTTCAAGATACCATCAAATCCAGATTGCCCAGGAAGATCGCCATAAAACCAAATTTGCAATAGAATGGGGATCCTACTAGTATACAGTGATGTCGTTTGGATTGAAGAATGCCCCAACCATCTTTTCCAGGGTGGTGGTCGAAGCATTCAAGGATTTTTTGCATAAATTTCTAGAAGCATATTTTAATGATTGGATTGTTTTTAGTTTATTGAAAAATCATATTGAATGTCTAAAGCTAATGTTGGACAAATGCAGGCAATGTCAAATTTCCTTGAATCTGAAGAAGTGCATCTTCTTCTCACCATTTGGAGTGTTGTTAGGTCATATTGTGTGCAAGAAAGGATTGTTGGTAGATCCATCTAAAATTGCCATTATAATTTATCTACCCCCTCCTACTTCATTCAAATAGCTACACACTGCGCTGGGACATACTAGATATTACAGGAAGTTCATTAAAGGATATGACTAGATTACAGCACCCATGGAGAAGCTTTGAAGAAAGACTGTCAGTTTAGTTGGACAGAAGAATGCCAGCAGAGCTTCGACACACTGAAACAGAAAATGGTTACTGTGCCTATTCTGGTTTTCCCAGATTGGAGCAAGGAGTTTCATGTGCATGCCATTGCATCTTCTATTTCCTTAGGAGCAGTGTTAGCACAACCTGGGGAAGGAAATATTGACCATCCATTAGATTTTTCTAGTAGGAAACTATCCACAACTGAGATTAATTACACCACCACTGAGAGAGAAGGATTAGCCATGGTGTATGCGCTGCAAAAATTTCACCACTACTTGTTGGGAGGACACTTTAAAATTTTTACTGATCACTCTATGCTGAAATACCTAGTCAACAAGCTAGTGTTGGGGGGGATAATATGTAGATGGATTCTGCTATTTTAGGAATATGATTTTGAAATTGTGGTTAATCTAAGAAGAACGAACAAAGGTCCTGACCACTTGTCAAGGTTGGAACATGGCGAAGAGCTGACCAGTTTGTCAGATGCACAGTTACTGGCCATTAGAAATATTGATGACCACTTCGCAGAGATAGTCCAGTTCCTGTCAACAGGAATGACACCTAGTGAGTATACAATTCCCTAGAATAAACAGTTGGTAGTGCACGGTGCATACTTTTCACTTATATTTGGATAGCTATACAAGATGTGACCTAACGAGATATTGAGGAGGTGTGTTATGGAGGAAGAACGACCATTGAACCTTGTCAAATCTCATGAAGGCATTGCAGAAGGACATTACGCAGGGAAAGAAACTGCACAGAACATTCTTAGAGTTGGCCTTTGGTGGCCTACCTCACACGGAGATGCTAAAGACTATTACAGAGCCTGTGATGTATGCCAAAGAGTTGGGAAACCGTCCAAAAGAGATGAAATGCCATTAACACCACAACTGACCCTACAATCATTTGAGAAATGGTCCATTGACTTCGTAGGACCTATCAACCCACCAGGGAAGCACACAGGAGCAAGGTACATAATTACTGTGACATAATGCTTGACTAGATGGGCCGAAGCAAGAGAAGTTAAGGATTGTAGTGCAACTATAGTTGCGCGCTTCATATTTGATGACACCATAACCATGTTTGGATGCCCAAAGATCCTTGTGAGTGATCAAGGCACACATTTCATTAATAAGACTGTTGAAACCTTGACTAAGGAATTTGTAGTCCATCATCATAAGAGCACACCTTACCATCCACAAGAAAATGGGACAGTGGAAGCATTCAACAAGATTTTGGAGACAACGCTGATGAAAATTTGCAGTGTGAACAGGGATGACGGGGATTTAACAGTACCAGCAGTACTATGGGCCTACAGAACCACTTGCAAGAAGCTAACAATGCAGAACCCTTTCAAGTTGGTGTAAGGCCTCGAAGCTATTGTCCCAATGGAATATTTGGTACCAAGCTTAAGAATTGTTGCCTTTACAGATATGGATGAAACTGACGTTGTTCGAGAGAGGCTCGCACAGTTGGTCGAACTAGAAGAAGACAGATTTATTACAGGATTTCATCAGCAGGTTGAGAAGGAAAGAGAGAAGGCCTACCATGACAGACACATCAAGAAAAAGGCATTTAACCAAGGTGATCTAGTACTGGAATATGATAGTAAGTTCATGAAGCATACTAGGAATTTCATAACACAATGGCTCAAGCCCTATGAGGTCGCATATGTTACTGAAGGAGGAGATACGCAGTTGAATACTTTGAATGGAGAATGGAAGGAAGGTCTGGTTAATGGAAGCTAGTTGAAATTGTATTATGACAACTAGCTACCTCGCAGCTCTCAGTAAAAGCATGAGGAAAAGGGTCTAGGTACCAGGTGTAGTTGAAACTAAGTACCAGACATAGAAAAGATGGTCTACACAAGGAAGGGAGGCATCGATATAAAAACAAAGGTTGCCCTACGCAGTCCGATGATTGAAAAAAAATAGAAGGATCATATCTGAAGTGCCTCGGGATGAGTCACAGGTGAGTGTTGGGGGGCTGTTGGCCCTTGGTTATGGAAGCAAGTGAAGATCAAGGAAGAAAAGGAAAAATGTGAACTACGCGGAAGACACAATGATTGTTACTGGGGCAAAGTCAGAAAAAGAGAAGAAAAGACAGAGCGAAGTAAGAGAAAGAAATTCGTTGGACAAGGAGATCGAGGATGATAGATTAGCAAGGAAGAAGGATTGTGGACAACTCAGCAAGCGGAAAAATCCATCGTCGGATGCTTTGGATCACCATGCGATAAGGAAGGAAAGACAGGCCGGTGAAGCCCTGAAAACATGGGTCAAGTTGACCTAGGTTTTTAGACACCTAGGGCTTTGGTATCTAGGGTTTGGACACCTAAGTTTTGGCCTAAGGATGTCAGTGAGCTATTGTAATGTATAAGTAAAGGTCAAGAGGACCTGGGTTGGGTTGTTGTTACTGTCGTTCTAGTTTTATTATTGGCATGAGTGATTATTGTTGTGTGAGAGAGAAGTGTTAAGTGTGAGAGCCTTCTGATATTGCAATATCTTCAACTAGGTGTGGAGATCAAGTCCTGCAGCTGGGTGCATAGAAAGGGGAGAGACAGAGAGGAGAAGAAAGAAGATCTGCTAGCTAAGAGCGCAGAAAAGAACTGTATGCTTCATCCTAATATATTATAAGCACAGTTCTATGGACATAGCCCTAGAGAGAGGGTGAACCACATATATCATGTGTCATATGTGTGATTGGTGCTCTGTTCTTTGTCATTGATATATTGCTAGTGCATTAATGTGCTAGATATGATCGATAGTTGTGTGGAGTAGATATAAGCTGATAAGTGATATATGCATGATGTATTGTTCTTGTATTATATCCACTTGATATTCCCTTTGGTTGTAGACATCTTTGTCCTGCAACCCCCCCATAGTTGCTTCGGGTGAGACTGCATCTGCTTCGTAGGTGTTGCAGAAAGGGCCAGTAGTTAGGGATTATTGGTGTGCTCTTGGATATGAACCCTAGGTCTGCCCCTATGCCAACAATGATAAACTTTCATCCAGTTGGGGGTCTTTATCAAGGGAATTAAATATTTCATTTTATAGAATTTTCTTGTGAGGCAGGGTATGAGGCAAAGTAAAACTTGATTGATAATTTATCAATAAATGTAGAGAAATTTTAGAGTTGGATAAGGATTGGAAGCAAATTTAAATGAAGTAATGTCAAGAGGGTTTTTATTGGAACTATTCAAGGAAGATTGAGAAATAAATCTAAAAAATGATTGAATGTCAAGACAACCCATAGCATCAAAAGAAATTGTAAGATACCAAAATTAGTTGTAATAGTAAATGATCTAGGAAACTTTTCTCTCCTTTAAATTCTATTTTATTAAAAGTGGATTATAAATTGATTGAATTATAATTCATACTTATATTATTAATAAATTATATTATTGATATAACAGTCTTACTAAAATAATAAAAAATAATACATTTAATTATGTTAAAAACCATATAACTTCTCCTTGCATCTTACACATTTTCATAATTTTTTCAATGCATATCTTCTAAGATCGAA